>VXAX01006967.1:600044-715303 GCA_013399835.1 Leptocoma aspasia
AAAAAAAAAAAAGACAAGAAAGTTCCTTCCTTGCAGAGAAAATGGTTATTAACCTCCAGGATAAAAGCAGATACAATTCCAACAATGGACTTTTTTTTCCAAAGGAATTGCGCAGAAGGTAAGTGCTGAGGACAGCAACAAGCAAGGTGTAGAGGACCAACAGCTCCCACAAAGATTTGTCACACTTAAGTAAGAGAATGAAATCAGCATTCTAACACTGGCCTACTTTGGAGCTATCAGAAATTCTAGTTTGCAGCAGTGATTTGCAAATGTCCCTCTCCTGACACTGTGTCAAGTAAAACCTTTGCAGCTCAGCAGTTGCATCTGAATGTGGTGACTTTCACCAATATCTAAAGCCATGATTTGAGAAGTGTTTGAAGCAGAGCTTTTTGGATTATGTTGAAGTTTCAAGTCACTCAATATTCACTTTTATAAGAGCAATATATTCATATATTCATATTATTGGCTTTCATTTTGTTATTTTTATACTCATTGAGACATGACAAGGCTGATTAGAATCAGTGGCCCAAAACCAAATGTCAATAAGTCTCAGAGGGGAGCTGTAAAACATACGTGTCTGAATACTTGGAAAATCTTTGCAGAGAAGGTTCATACTGCTTTGGAAAGGTGAACCCTTGTGCTTCAAGCTACCCCATATAAACTATGTAACAGCAATTTGTAGGACATGATGAAAAGGATAAACAGGCAGAGCAGCAGGCTGGTTTGCCCAAAATCAGACATCTCCCTGAAAGTGAAGAGAGAATATAAAGAAACACAGCCTGAACCACATATGCTGATAAGAGAACCACAGAAAACAGAGATGCAGTGCCATGAAGCTTTGTGAGGCTTAGAGAATACAGTTTGCAACAAACATATAAGTCAACAAAAGTCTAAAAGAACCATATGAGCATCTAACTTTCTTTTTCTTACTATTCAGATTTTGCTAAGCCTCTGAGCCATCCAGATTCTCCACATATTTTTCTGCTCCCAAGTATAAAATTCATGTCAGCTTTTCAACTGCAAGTGGTTTCTACCTTTGGAACTTTACCACACTGATGGTTTTTTTTCCTTGTTTGTTCACTTCAGCACTTGCAGGCTTGGCATACAAGACAGTCATTTGGGCCCTCATTCTGCTGCTTTTGCTGAAGGCACTGACAAAGCTCTTTTTGGCCAGAGGATTGGTATGATACTTTTTGGGAATAAACAAGAGCAAGTCCACATTCCAAGAAAAGACCAAATTATTTGGTCAGTGCCTTGTCCAGAGAGAAGAATGCAGGTATCCCACACTGCTGACAGTTCTTACCCTTCTTATTGACCTACACACAGGAACAAAATAGCAGCAGGTAGACTCCCTTCCCAGCAGAGGAGAAAGAGTTAAGTCTTAGACAAAGCTGAAAGGAGATAAAAAAAGTATTTCAAACCTCCCTAATAGAGGCTGCCTGCCCCTATCATACTACTAGTGCCAAAATGATGCCACTCTGCCCTGTGACAGGTCTTGCCCTTTTTGGGCATTCACTTATTAACATTAGCCTTGGAGGTGCTCATTTTGCTGAGTCAATACTGGGTCACACAGATACAACTACATATTTATCTGTTTTCATTATTCTGTTCATGGATTTATATACATATTTGTGATTAAATTTAACTAAGTATATCTTAAGACCCTACTTGTAGGGGCAGGCAGAAGGGCATCGTGTAAGTTCCTGCAGGAATTTCTGGGCTTTGAGCTGTGCTGATCTCATTTGATCTATGTGGTTGCTGAATGGCCTCAACTAAGCTTCTTGACAGCTTGTGTGGAATCAAAAACACTGTCAGGAGGGGCTTGTCCCCTAAACACAGTTTCCATCAGACCAAGGAATGACAAATTATTTTCTCTTTCCCAATGATGAGAGTACCACAAAAAAAACCCTACTGCCACACTTCTTCCTTATTTTCCAAGATGAGATAGAGAATAAGAATAGAGGGTGTTGACGTTAGGGATGTTTTTCTTTTCTTTCACCTGTCCTTAGGTATCAGTCACCACCTGGGTGAAGAACATGAGCTGTCAGCTGGTTTGTGTGGCACATATACAGTAAGATCTGCTAGCAGTTGCTGCAGAAAATGGATGTATTTTCTTATGGAGGAGCAGTCCCAAGGGGAGCTGCTGGTTGTTGACTGGGTTTCCAAGGCAAGCACGCCAGCTCTGAGTGCTCTAGAGGACAGTCTGAATGTGCATCTGACCTCACTGCGGTCTGCACTTCAGCTGCAGTGCACTCACAGAGTTTCTTTCCAGAATACTTATAATATGGCATTTCCTGATTTTCAAAAGACCTTTAAAACACTAGAGGATGCTCCAGATATTCAGGGAGGTTCCTCATCCTAGGCATTAACCTAGCTGGGCTGTGACCTCATCTCTTTCTTATAGGGGGAGAAGGAGGGAAGAAATAGGCTAAAGCTTTGGATGTGGTAACTTCAATGTCCTAAAATGGAAAAGGCTGGTGCAATACTGTTTATTTTAACTAAAGGTATTTCCTTGGCCCTTATCACTGCAGCATCTGAACCAAGTCCAAAACTCCATTTTCCTCTCAGGTCTGAAAGGCTAGAAGCAGACAGCTGAGGGATTAGTGTCTGGTGAGTGGATGCAGCTGGAGTTAACCTGTGAGGCTCACTGAAACATGCAAAAGGAGAAAGAGAAAAGGAGTGGATAGTGAGAGTGAAGTTTGGGAAGGGATTTGGTGCTGTCCTTGGATCCTGGCATATGTTTTTTTATTGGAGAGTGTGTCATATCCCTCAGACCCAGAAGGATCTTTTGCTCTGAACCAACAGAGCACATTTGTGTGGCAGTGTTGTTTCCCACCCATCATCAGTTTCCTCAGTCCTTCATCTACTCTGGAGAATATGTGAGATTGTGAGAGCTCCCTTATGCCTAGGAGGAAGCAGGGATCTAAATTAGCATGTCCTTGGTATGTGAGATAGCTTGGCCCCTCCAAGCAGAGTATTGTGAAGAATATGTTCCTCAGCATGTCCTAAGGGTCATTTGGAAGGCGGTATTTTTACCCTGCAAAACTGTGGGGTTTGTGAGGAACTACTTAGTGTGAGCCTAGTTTAGCAAAGGAGTTTGTGTTCACTTCTCTTTGTAACAACAAGGATCCTTCTCCCTAACTGGTAACTTGAAGGCTGATTTGCTCTGACCCTCAGAGTCCTATGCAAAGATCTCAGCTTCCAAAAGTACAGTCTCTTCCTTGCACGGTTATCAGGAAGAACCTGGGCAATTTGGTTTCCACTTTCCCTTTTGGGAATGCTGCTATCTTTTCTTTCCTGAGGGGTCTCTCTCTGCATGGTTTCCTGGCCTGAACAGAGGCTGTGCTCCATGCTGCTGAAGTCAGAATGTTTAATGGAAAATGTTATTTTTGGGGGTAGTCTTGAAATTGTTCCACAGAAATAGCTAATCTAGGCCTTGACTCTTACATGACTGCATTCTGCCAACCACTGGTTTTATAATTACCCTCTTTCTTGAGGCTTTCCTCCTGTACCTTGTTACACTAATTAGCTGTCTTGCCTTGATTTGGACAGTCAAGTCCTTCTTACTGTGCCTTTCCTAACTTAACTTCTATCACTGAGGCTTTCTGGAAGGAAAAGAATTTGTCATGTATAGTGCCCGTAGATGAGTAGAAATTGGTTCTGCATTTAAAAAAGCTGTTGAGTGGCCCTTAAATGCCACTGAATAGAGGTACTGCTGTGTAGTTAATAGAGATCTGGTGGCTGGGGAGGTGGAAAGCCTAGAAATATGAGTTCAGTTCCTGTGTCAGCAAGTCATGACACTTCAGTGGGCCTTAGCTTGCTTTTATAGAACAGAGGTACAGTTTTCCTAGATTGCCAGTGCTTTGGATCAGAGACTAACTGCATTTATGCATAGGCATGTAAGAGCCCCTGTTTCTGGATCTCAGTGCAAAATTACAAGAGTAATAATGTGAGAGGCTGTCACAGGAGGAAAACAGCCTTTTCACTGTGGTATTTGCAGTTCCTCTGAATGTTCCTACCACTGACCTGTAGACAGGGAAGACCTGGTCTTAGGATGGTTTGGTTAAATCTCATTTCTACAGCATACAGTGGGCACATGAAAACACTTTGGACTATGGCAGTCACTTCATCAAAGATTAAAAGACAATGCTGTGTGACTGCAGTGATCAGTAACACCATGGAAGTGGTGAATTGTCAGCTGATTACTGAGCTTACCACAGTAAGATTTATAGGCTGAAATGGGCTTTGTAAAAAACTGCCTGATTAATAACACGGGACAAAGAAAGTATATGTATTTATTGCTAACTTAGAAAGTAAACTAAATCCACCAAAATCAGTTGCATACTACAAATCACGCAAAGACACAAAGTCTGATTTTTAAACTTAATAAATGTAAGAATGTTGGCAGTGTTTCATGTTGGTTTTATCTCAAGTAAAGGATTAACTGTCCACCAGTAGCTCTTGCAGTATGAGTCAGGAGCTAGTCTGAAATTAGGACTCTGGGCTAAGTCCAGAAAAGCCTCCACAATGTGTTACTCATTGGGGCACAGAATTTTTCATTGCATCCATTTTTTTAAATGTCTATCTCCATAGAAAACACAAAGCTGTGTCCATAATCCAAAGGGATGATTTTGAGTTGTTGGTTTTTTGGGTTTTTTTTTTCTTTTCAGTAAAAAGCAGTGTCTGCCATAAATTGTTCTGCCTTTGTCTTAATTCTGAGATCTCTCTCATCCTTGGGCTCACAAAAACTGCGACTCATCAAAACTGTTCAGCCCTATGGTCTTAACTCAGAGACAAAAGGAAGAAATGAAAACTGAAGTGTACAGAGTAACCTTTCCCCTGGTACCTCCCTCCTGTATCTGTAATCAGGGGCTTAAGGAGAGGGTGTAGCAGGACCTGCAGCTGAGCTCCCCCTTCAGGATCCTGATTCTGCACCATTACCATCTGGTAGGCTTGTTTAATTAACAGGGGGAGGTTTGGCATTTTATTACCTACCCCATCTGCTTAATCCTTTGTATTTTCTTTGCATCTTCAGTTAAGTCTAATGACATTTTCAAATCCAAGCCAACAATTTTCTAGAAAAGTGTTACTCCAAAACAATGGCAATTATAAAGAGCATTTTGAAATTGGAAGGGTAGCGGTTCCTGTCCCTTAACTGAAACTTACTTTTTCCTCATGGCATTAATTTCCTTGTTAAGGGAGTCACACGTGTTTAATTGTTTATTTCTGTCTCTCCATTGCTTTTTTGGCTCGTCTTACCACCCTGATCAGTTTTCGATATTTCTATTTAATTTTCCAACAGTATTTTTGGGTTTGATTTTTTTCATCTGGATCTGCAAATACTTGCTCATGTACATGCCCAGTCTCAGCTTGGGGTGTAGAAAATGCAAGGGCCTTCTATCAAGAGGAGCCACCCTTCATGGGGAAGTGCAGCAGTTAGGGCAAAGGTTGTGAGTACTCTTGGGAAAACATGCTCAGTGTGTCTTTCATTGTGGGATGGCTGATTGCTTTGTAGCTTGCTTCTCTGTAGGCTTCTCCCTGTTTCTGCTTATTTTTCTTTTTCCTGGACACTCATGTTCAACATTGATATTCCAGAGACCAGTCTTTGAACAGCTGCCTGCTATTCCCCTGGGTACTGACTTGGCTTTTTTACACTGTCTGAAAAACAAATATGAAACAATTAACAGGAAGATCAAAATCACTCCGTGCTTTTGGAGTCTCTGAGTATATTCTGTCTAGACCTTAAGCACATGCCAAGGCTGACTCATTTTTTTCATTTTTTCTTTTTTTTCTCTTTTTATCCACTTGAATATCTCTTTGTTCCACAAAAGATTTTCTCATGTTATCCTGTAACTAAGTAATATCAGACTTTATACCAGCTGATCAGCACCTGCCAATTACATTTTTGCTATCTCTGATCAATCACTCTGCCAAGGCCCAGTGAAGATTTAGGACTGGGTGGTACCATATTTTTTCTGCTACTGGCCCACTGGATGATGGTGATGAAACCATTTCTCTCATTCCGGCCCCAGTTTCTGAGTCAGTAAACCACTGCTTTATCTGTCCCAGAATCTCATGAAAAAGAGAATTCTAAGGCGCAGCTTTATTGTACAGGTAGTGATTGTTGTGTTATATAATCATCATGACAGAAAGTCATGTTTCAACGAATTGTTTGGACGGTTTGTTTGTTACCTATTGTTTGGAAATTTGTTTGGCTTGCTTTCCCTATTTTTTCCTTTTTTATTCCTGTGGGATTCAGTTTTGTTGTGGAAGAATATTCTTCTTTTTTCCAGCAGAAATGTTATAGCCTCTTACATCAAACATCTCTTACATCAAACATCTCTTACAACAAACATCTCTTACAACTGTCTTTACCTTGTCACCTTTATCAAATTCTTCACGAGGGAAAATTATAAATTCTAAATTCTGTGGTTTATTTTGTCAATTTTTAGCAAATCTGAACTCAGATAATTTGAAACACAAACATTCCTCACTCCTTCAAGCTCAATCCTATCTGGTTTTCTTGACCAGTGCATGGAAAATTTACACTGTGAAGAAGGCAGTTGCCCAGGACTGCTGCATTGCTGGTAGAGCCAGGAGACATTTGCTCAGGCTCAGGGCTGAAAAAACATGGAGACTGGAGACACCCAGGAAAGGTGGGGCAGGATATGCAGAGGTTTTGCCTGTCCCAGCTTTGTAGATATGACCTAAATAGACCAGGAGGAACAACCAAGGGTCCCATTTCAAACACGCTTTTCACATAAGAGCACTTCTTACAGCACTTTCCTCTCCGAACCTTGCTTCAGCCATTCTTATTCCAGGTAATAGTCTTAGGAAAGCCATTTGCAAAAGTTTTTCCTTTGCTGCAGGAGTTGGTAGATACATTCTGATGATATTTTGGTACTTCTGGTTTGACTGGGACTTTTCACAGACAGCAGTCAGGATAAGCCAGAATGTAACAGCTGTGTGAAATGCTGGTAGCATTGTCCACTACACTTTCAGAATCCTTTGCTTAAGAAGAAAGATCTAAGTCATCAAAAACTTAAGCCAAGATTTTTAGTTGTCATTCTTCTCCCTCATGCTGCTTTGTGGGCAGTGATTTCTGCTTGGCTGGCTGTTTCAGATGTAAAGCCTGCTGAGTTTCTTCCTGGAACATCCCAACACAGTAAACAAGGGAAAGCAAAGCAAAGGCAAAGTTTTCCTGTGCAGCCAGCTGGAGGGCCTGTGCTTTCTCACTTCTTTATGCATTCTTACCCTTGACCCCAGTGTGCTATCCAGTTCCCTCTGTCAGGTTCTCCTGAAAGCTGTGATTTCCTCTCCTGACAGGCAGCAGGAAGATCAGAAAGCTGTTGGGCAACCTTTGCTCTGGAGAGAATTGGTGGGTTATTAACAAAGCATGCCTGACAGGCAGGGTTTAGGAAACAGTGATAACATCAGGAAGAGGGAGGAAAGCAAACAGTAAGAGGGGGAAACAGCAACAGTTCAGTAGCTTAGAGTGTGTTTGTCATTGTAAAATCAGCCCTGGCTAGCACCTTTATAAGCTGTTCTTTCCCTTGCAGTGTCACTGTCACAGCTGTGGTGCTGCATATGAAGTCACACCATTTCTACCAGCAGCTGAGATGGGTTCAATATCTTAGATGGGACTGTTCTGAACCAGTCCAAACGTTGGAGATGTTTTGGCTTGGTTTCAGCACCACAGAAGACAGTAAAATGACTGAACTTACTCTGTTCTCGGGTGTGAGGGTGTGGCAAAAGGGAAGTCTTCCTTTCCTACTGCCTCATATCCACTGCAAGGAGAAGTCACCTATTTTACAAGGAAATCAAAGCCAGGGATGGAACTCATGTCACTAACATCTACTAACCTGGCTTGGTAAAAGCCAGCTAGGACATTTAATTGGGAGCTAGGAAATCCCATCCTCTGGGCAGTTTACTGCTCAGCTTTTGATATTGGCTTTTTCTAATTATCACTGACAGGCAGATCAAGGGTAAGATTATACATTTGAGTTCTTGGTTTTTTCCTTCCCTCCCCTTCTTCATATCATGTGTCAGCTCTAGTTTCCAAATACATTTCCATGTCAAAGCACTAAACTCCATCCATCATGAACACATTTGTGCAAGTCCTAACAAAATAACCCTGGCTGCCACATCTCTCTGGGAAGGTGGAGACTCTAGTCATAATGTAACATGACAATGGAGGCACCATGAGACTGGGTAGTGAGATTATATCTTTTCCATTTGTGCAGTAACTGTTGTTTAGCATGGCTTGTCAGTCTGTCAGATAAAGGCACACAGCCATCTATAAAGAATTATTAATGAAGATTCAGACATTTTTTCTTTTGGAAAAGGATCACTCCAATTCACTCTTCATCTCACTGACTTTTTACATTAGAAAACTAAAAATAGCCCTTAGTTTATAAGGAAAGACCTTCAATATCTGGCAGGTTTTGCCTTTCCTGTAGTCCATTCCCCAGAGAAAGGTAAAATACACAAACCTTTTTCCTAATGGTCTGAGCTGAGCATTTCAGAGCCCTAAACATGAATACAAGGTGTGCATCTTTGTTTAGCACATTCAGTCCACCAAGCCCTCTTATAATCCAAACCAAAAGCAAACACCAAAAATCCCTCCAGCCTCTGATAATTTACACTTTTGAGGAAAAGGGAGTTTAAGAAAAAGAAGTGCTAATCACACCAGCTTGGATAAATTTCGTGTTGTCAAATGCTGTAGCACTTTCGCCACTTTTCCCTGCCAATGCAGCTCAGTCCCTTTTGAAGCAGCCCAGCTGTCACAAAGCTGGGCTGTGCTGGAGCAACATCTTTCCTTTGTTTCAGGACACATCAGGGGATGCCAGGGGCATGAGAAGTGTGCCGGGGCTGAAAAGTGTTCCACAGATTCCACAGGCTGTTGATGTGTCTGTTGATGATCCACATTATTGCTTTATGACTTTGAAAACTTATTTCTACATATGACCTTGACAGGGCTTGCCTCCTGGCTTTTATAAATAAATGACTGAAAACTGGAAATATTATTGTCTGTTAAAGAGGGCTTTTTTCCTTGCTTTCCCCCACAACACAGAGGAACTGTGTTTAGATCCCCAGAACTTCTGGGTTTCAGATGGGAGAAAGTATGTGTGGTTGTTGGTACTATCTTCCCATCTTCCATCAGGATGAGAGTGAGATGCTCGTCTGGTGAGGATGAGCAGCCCTTTCCGACAGACATGTGCCAAAGGCACCAGAATAGGTGTGCAACAGAATGCCACTTCCCTTAGTGGCCAGCAAAGCTGCCTGTATACACAGGTACATGTGCACACACACACACACACATACACACACACACGCACATCTACTTCAGAGACCACATGAGAAATGGGAGATTCACTTTTCACCATCACTGGGGGATGGGATAGAGTTCATGTCCAAATGCACAATCCTTAGATGTGCCTTTGCATGGCACGGGGCAAAACTTTCTGTGCAACAATGGCCAGCACTGAAATCCCAAGAAAAGGAAGGAAGATCAGACTCTTCTCTCTGCTAAAGAATCTGGATGTGGCCCCACACAATTTAACATAACTAACTGATCCTCTCAGATATACCAGGGCTGTATTCTACCATTAGTGCTTTCCAAAACCAAATCAAGTCAACAGAGTGCTCTGCAGTGCAAAGCAAAACAAAACCACAAAAAGTTCAAGTGTAGTCACCAGAAAAAAATTTGCTAAGTACCAGCAGAAATGAGGAGTTAATGGGTTCCATATGTGGTAGCTAACCTGGGCTTTATAAGATTTTCCATGAGATTTCTGAAAAAAATTTCTATAGCAGCAAATAAGAACAAAAATCCATTTTCTTGTTAAACTGGACAGCTAACATTAAAGCTGCATTTTTTCCCACAATTGAGTCTATAAATACAGGCCAACAAACCTGGATAGGATTCTCACTCTAAAAAAAACAGGTGACAGCCTCTAGTATTCCTGAACGGGAAGACACTTAAAGCTTTAATCAGCTTCTCAACAAGACAAGACCTGAAAGTTCAGAAAATATTTACATTTTACCTTACTCTATACCTTGTGAAGATGTAATGTTTTATCATCCTAGATATTTTTGTATTCATACATCACAGTTAGATCACATGCCTTGCTTCTTGTACAGAGTACACACAACTCACATAATTTGATGAACTTGGTGATGCCTTCAACAGATGTTCCAGTGTTGCTGTAGTACTCACTATGTTTAATCCTTACTGGAATGGAAATGTATTGTTTTAGAGTGTGCTAAACCTGAGGAGGCTGGGTTTGGTTTGTTGTTTTCCCATACATTTTAAGTGTGCTTGGAGCAGCAGGGATAAAAAATATTGTTTTCATGTGCTGACATGAATTTGGTGAGAAAGGTCAAACCACTGGAATTCTGTTTACCATTACATAAGAGAAGGATCAGTAGGTTAGGTCTGAAAACTAAAAAGCAACATGTTTCTCCCAACGACTGCCTGGAGTGCAGATGTGCTGGGGGATTTTAAATGTGTGATTTTAAGGGCTTAGGCTGGCAGAAGTAGCATTGGGGAATTTTCAGCTAGAAGTCCTGACAAAGAATGTCTCCCAAGGCATATTGGTAACAAAAACACTACAGGCTGAATCAACATCTTTTTCTCTTGGTACCCATGAAGTTGTCATGCTGGCATTTTGAAGATTGTCTTTTGAACATTTCCATGTTTTTAGCACAACCTCATAGACAATTAGAAGGGCTCTTCAAACCTCCCTCACATTCCTGCAGGGAAGCTCATCAGTGCAGAAGCTAGCAATCACCCTAAGAGCAGGAGAGACAGTTGCTGTTCCTTTGAGACCACTTGCAGAACTTGCTTTAACATTTGGGGGGGACCTTTAGCCTCTATAGAAGTTAGAAGTTTAAACATAATCAATAGATAACTTGCCACATTATCACACTCTCAGTTTCTCTTGACTCTGAGATTCTGAGTGGTTTCATTTATTTCTGTCTGTAGCCTTTGGTGGGATCTTCAGGTGCAAAGTTCTCAAAAAGTGTGAAGTGTTTCTGCTGAAGAAAAATTGTCAGAGATGAAGAATGCAGCAAAGTGTGAGAGCAAACTGCAGGTGTTTATGTGGGAGATACTATTTTGTTGAGTCACCCTACATTACAGTCTGAGCTGACCTTGGAGATTTATCTGTTCCTGTATTACTTTCCCAGAAACAGGTAATAAAGATCTGAACAATTAAGAGTAGCCTACAGTTCTGTCAGGGTGGAGATAAATGGAAAGAGAGAAAGAGAAGTTCTGTGGGTAAGAGATGCCATGATGACAGGCAAATTGGAGAATCCTGCTAGACGGTCCTCAATAAAAAATCACAAGAACAGCCAGGGAGCTGCTCAGTTTGGGGCAGGCTTTAGTAATCTGTCAAACACCCTTTGTAGAAATTGATTATTTCGTCTAGTGTGCCTGAGATGCTTTCCCTTCCTCATAAACATGGCTGCTCCTCAGGAACATGAAACCTGTCCGGGCATTTCTATTCCTTTCAGAACTGGCAGACAAGAGAGTTTGTTTCCTTTCTCTAATAAATCACTTGGCCAGCTTACCTTGGGCCAACTATTGCAATTAATCCAAGTTTCTTCTAACTGATCTATTTCTTAATTATTCAGTGACCTCAGCAGATTCTGTTTGTACAGAGGGGGAAGAAAAGCTATGGGAAATTGGGTTTTTATTGGGGTTTTGTTTGTTTGTTTGTTTCAGGATTGGTTTGTTTGAGCTTATCTATGGACATTAGCCAGGTCTTTGTCCAAGGCTGTCTGTAAGCGAACAGGGCATCACCAAGACTAAATAACCCCCACTGTTAGCCTTCTGTCACTATCCCTTGGCACATAGGTCTAACTTGGAAACAGCAGAGGCTGCAAAGAAAACAGATGTTGAAAATTAAATTTGCAGGCTGACAAGGATACAGGAAGATCACTGTACGAAAAGAATGTTTCCTGGATGATCACAGCCAGTGGACAGAAAAACCTGTGCACTGTAAGTGGGAGAAGATGACAGTCTTCAGCATTTCTCCATAGAAATGCTCCAGTCTTCAGCCTTCACCATATTTGTGGTTCTACCAAATCCTGTCACCTCTTCATTTGCAGTGACTCTGGAAACTGTTCTTTCTTTCTGAACCTGACTGCAAAATCTTTAGAAGTGGATCTTTAAACATCTCTGGCATCTTGGTTCATCTTTGTGGATCTTTTGTGTCTGATCCTTCTTAAGATATTTTCCTGCTGTGTCTGATCGGGTTTCTTCCTTTTTTGAGAGTCTTAATTGGTTCCTTCTATTGTCAAGTTCAGGGTTTTCATTCTCCCCTACTAACTGCACCCAGTTCTGCCCCAGTGTGCCTCAGCCCATCTAACATCATGGCAAGCATGGTGCATCAGCTCAGCAAGCTGACAGATACAACATCTTCTTTTCCAGCATAAAACTACCTTTTTAAAAATGTATATCTATTACAGTTAAGTGCAAGGGAAAAGTAGATCTAGACAAGCCCTGAGCAGTGCAGGAAGGTATAGAAATGGCTGTCTTTGCCTGGCTGTGGGAGAAGAATCAGTATTTCATAGGACTGTATAGTTTCATTAGTGGTCTGGAGAGCAGAGGGGAAAGCAGTCTGAACTGCATGTGGCCATAAGGTGTGCTGTCCCACTGAATGTATTGTCAGTGCTTCTGTGTGACTGAGAACCTGTTTGGTGGTGGAGACAGAAATGAAATATGCTGGAGAAGAGCAGGATCTACACAGCTCTCTGCAGAGTGGCACCTGCCCCCCACGCTGGTGGACTGACAGTGAAATACCACTGTCACCAGACAAGCTCCAGATGCAGAGAAGCCCAAGGTCAACACGGAGGGAGGTTGCAGTTTAAGACGTGTGAAGAGTCAGTATGATCCACCCAGATAATGCAGATATTCTGTCTGACATCTGAAATGATGTAGCTGGGGAAAGATAAGGCTCTCTCTAGGAGGAGAGACAATAATTGTTTTTAGTGTGACAGATCAGCAATTAGGCACTCCCGTCTGAAATCTGCCATGCTGGAAACAGTAGCTTCCTGTCTTGATGCTGAATATTTGAATTGAAGATTGTAACGGTCCACAACATCCTCCTCCATTTATCTCTAAAGAGAAAGAATTAAATTTTCCATCTAGCTTAAGTTAATTTTGAACTTGGAAGCACTGCTACTTCTTTCTTCTCTTTATGATCCTTTCCTTACAGATGAATGGAGGAGATGGAGAAAAGCAAACCAGAAGGAGCAGCAGAGGCTCTGCCAGCTGGGGACATGTGGGAGAAACCTGATTTACGAGAACTTACTGCTGACCCCCTGGGAGAGTTTGTAGCAATGTCTGTAGTGTCCTGCTCTCTGGTGTAGACATGGAAAAGAGAACTGAAGAAAGTGACTAGCAGGTCTCCTTTTCATCTCACACATCGTTGCTGCAGTTTTGTTTTCCCTTGAAGTGCTATTACTGAGCAGGGTGCTATATAACACTCAGCTTGCTATATAAAGCAAGAGAGCCAAGGAGCTGTAAATGAAAAGTAGTTAGTCTGTTTTGGTCTCCCCCCCCGGCCGAGGAAGCAAGCAGAGCTTTAGTCTGTTTTTACATCTGCTTCATGAGTGCACTGCACAGATCCATGCCCAGAGACATGTTACAACCCCACCTCCCTCTAACACACCAGCACGTGTACCAGCATAAATGCAAAACAAAGAACTGGGTTATTTTGCCTCTGTAAAGTGGATTTATTCCTCCCCCTAGCCATTCCCCACAAGCCTCGCGACCCTTTTGCCCCCCTTTGGCAAACCCCTTACACTTGTACTCTGGAAAAACAGTAGTAGCTAACATTTGTGCCTTTGGCAATAAAACCACAGGCCTCGCAAACCCCAAATGGCAAAAAGACATTTCCATTCCAATCCCCGTTTTAAATTAAACTGTAATGAAAAATCAGCAGTGGCAGCTGGGACCAGAGACATTGATTGTCTCAACGAACAAAAAAAAGGGGAAGGAGGAGGAGAGAGGGAGAGACTGCAAGGAAAGCTCAGCCTGGTAATAAAGCAGCTGGTAAACCTTGAAGTAAAAAGAAATTAGAAAAACAAATGTAGCCGAGAGGGAAGCAGACGCCCGCCCTTCCGTACGGCGCGCTGGAGGCCGGGCGGGAGCGGCAGTGCTGTGCTGACACCTGGAGGAGCCGGGGCGAGCCGGGCTCGGCTCCTTCCCGCTGGAACGGCCGAGGGACAGCGGCCGGAGCGCCACCCCACCGCAGGGACAGCCACAGTGCCCCGGGAGCGGGGACACGCGGGGCGCTTGCTGCAGGCGCTGCAGGGCAGTGCTGCTCCGGGACTCTCGGTGGGGCTCTCCATGAGGAGTGGAAAGCTAGCCATCAAAACTCTCGGTTTGTTTTCCATGTGTCACTTCTTCAAAAACTCAAAGTTTTCTTTGGCAAGCAGACGCGATTTTTTTGGCCCAGTGGGAGGTTAAAACAAGGAAGACAGCCCAACTTTGCAAGGGGCGTGGGTCTGCAATGTGAGATTCGTTTGAGGGTTTGAATATTTTTCTTAATAATGTATACAGCAATTCAGCCAGAAACCCAACTTGCATTTTCTTGGCATATGTTAAAGAGACAATTGCAAGATATAATGCTCCATCTTGTCGTCATGGACAAAATTATAACATCCCTGAACTACAAAAGAATTTATAAGCTTTTGTTTTTCTCAGTTGTTACTATGTTTTGTATTTCATCACCCCTGCATGAGACTGAAGGATGAAAAAATGAGAAATTTTCTGCTCTAAAGAATTTGCAGTGAGAGAAAGCAGGCCCTGGGAGAGGAAGTAGAAGTGCAGAGGAGCACAGGGATGCTCCAAAGGTCATGTAGCACATGAATAACATTTCTAAGAAAAGAACTGAGGTCTCTGGAGAATCTATTTTGTGCCCCATGCACAGGACTACACAGACTTTCCAGAGCCTCTGCCCCTCTGTGGTCTAATGTAGATCTGATAGGGTGACACTGCAGGGTTTCTGGTACTTGCATGCAGTGCAGGTCGGTGCTTTACTCGCTGAGACAGACAAAAGTGTGCCTGTAAGTCGGGTGGCAGCAAACAACCACAGGGTCTCACCACACACTGGCCTGTACTGTTGAGTGATTAAGGTACACAAGTACAGGGGGTACACACCCACATTTACTCTGCCAGACCTTCATGTGAGTTACAAGTTTTAGTCGTCTTGTAGACTGCAGAAAGAAGTGCCAATTCAAAACAAATTTGTAGTTTCATTGATCTTCCATTTTGAAAAGTATTTGGAAGAGAAATGAGCTGCTAGCCAAGTGTTCTCTCTATACTGTCTGTAAAATACACGGCCAAACTGATACCTGAAATTAAGATCCCAGTCTGGGTTCCTCAAAAAGAGTTAGGCGGCTAAATCCTCTGGAAGTCACCACGTAGGAAGCACCTGAAGAGCCTAAACTTCCAGACTCTTGAACACCATAAGTGCTTTCACTGAAGCCATAGGAAAAACCCTTACATATTTGAAAATTTGACTAATTATATTCACATTAAAATAAGAACTTAGAGCTCACATTTAATTCAGAGAAACTGTTCCCCTACTTAGAGAAGTATGAGCCTATCCCTGCTTCAGTTATACTAGATGATGGTAACTGCTGTGGTGTCTACTCATAGAACATGCTTCAATCTATGCAGAAAATAAAAGGGTGTGGCTCTACATTTTTGTGATTGTTTCCAAAAAGCTGTTCAGATAAATTGTTATAGGATAAGAGAATTAGATATCCAGTTTCCACAGAACAGATTGTGCTTCCTTCCTTGGCAGTCTTTTATAGGAGGAAAAGGAAAAAATTACAGATGAGATTTCAGAGTATCTCACTGCTGGATCCTATTCTCTGTTCTCCACCCCGAGATGCACAAAAGCAAACCCCTCCTGTTGAGCTCCTGCTCGTGTGTGTACAGTGAGTGTGGTGTGGGTGAGGGCAGTTCTGCTAAACAGTGCCTTGGCCACCACATGTCCTTCTGTTTGGGTGAAATGCTTATGATGCAGGTGATTCATTCAGCTCTGGGGGAGCTTCTAGTGGTACACATCACTTGGAAGTGCACACAAGAATTCAGAAGTGTGTGACCACTTGATCTCTGGGCCTTTCAACAGAGGCTGGACAGGCTTTGCTCAAAATCTCTATTCCTAATGGGATTTTTTGTCACACCGTAAAAGGTAACACAAAGTGTTACCTCTGTTGGCTTCTTTACTCATTGTGTTGGCCTTAATGTTGAGCTTGCACTTGCTGAGCTTACACTTTTAGAGGGGGAAAGAGAGACATTCAGTCAAGGCTGCAGCTCTATTTCACAGCTGGGTTTATCTGTGCTGTTTGTTTGCTTTTCATACAAGCCATGTTGCTGTATTTGCATGATAATGCACTTTTGAAGGTGCTCTTGGATGGGACTGAGTCCTTTTTGTTTGTACAGTGGTTTGAGCCTTTCACAGTTGTGCATTGGCCAAAGGCCAAAATTCTGCTGCCTATTCTGTGCCAACAACTTCCACTGACTCCTAGACAATACAGAAGCCCTGGGAGCTGCCTATGGCTGTGTTTGTCTGGGGAAAGAGCTTAAAACTCAATCAGTGAGTTGTTAATTCTGTACAAAGTTGTAAGCAAAGCAATCCCAGAAATAAACTCTTGTGAAAACTTGAGACAGATACAATCTCTATTGTTGCTACTTTGGTGAACTTTCGCTTTTCAAACATAGCAACTTGATTGTTGAGACCAAATCTGAGGCACCATAATTTCTTCCCTATAATTATTTTCTGCTGTGGAACCTCTGTAAAAAAAAAAAAAGTATGAGATTTCTCTGTGAAAAGTCTACAGACCCTGAACCATATCAAAGAGGTTTCCTGAGTTATTTAAATTACAGGAGGTCATATCTAACCCTGTGTTACTTAAAAGATCTTAAAAAAAAAGTGGGCAAAGCTTTTTATGCTGTGGAAATAACTCTGGGCACATACCAACATTCCTGTATCTTTTGATCTGTGGTTAGGGCTCAGAAAACAGTGCAGCTATTAGCTAGAAAGACAATGGGAATAAACTTGGATCTGTTTGTAGTTCTGTCAAAGCCAGTGGCAAATGTCCCATCAATTTTCCAGAGATCAGGTTCAAGTCCCAACAGGCTCAGCAGATAATGCTTATACAGGGGAGCAGGTAAGCAATATCTCCCTTAAAGCACTGGGTTGCGTGGACGTTCACCATTAGAAATAGGGTTGGGATCTCTTGGGGCTGCTGACTTTCTGCTCCATGCCCAAACCAGAGACATGTCTCTTAAACATTCCTCTACACAGGACAGTCATAGATTTATAGCACATACATTGAAGAAGGATAATAATGAAAATTTTTTCTGACCTACTGGAATTGATTTAGTAGATATTTTATCTTGTCTTTGTGTGAGTCAGCATATCCTTACATAACATGGAAAAAACCCTTTAATCTCCAAATCCAGCACTGCAAGTTCTTTGTTGAAGAACTAGAAAGCTAGAAAGGAAAGGCTGTGCCTAAAGCTCACAGGCTGCTCCTGACCTGCCACCTGGGGTGACTGAAAGCAGCCCCAAACCCAAACTTTTTGTTGCCACTGCTGAAAGCCAGTGCTTTCAGAAAATCAGAGAATCCCAGAGTGATTAAGGTTGAAAGGGACCTCTGGAGATCATCTGGTCCAAACCCCCTCTCAAACAGGGCCATCTAGAGCCAGGTGCCAACCAGGATGTGTCCAGACAGCTTCTGAGTATGGCAAAGGATGGAGACTCCATAAACTCCCTGAGCAACTTGTGCCAGTGCTCAGTCACCCTCACCGTAAAAAATTGTCTCCTTATGTTCCAAGGGAACCTCTTGTGTTTCAGTTTGTGACATGTCACTGGGTGCCACTGAAAAGAGCCTGGCTCCAACCTCTTTGAACACCTGTCCTTCAGGTACTTAAAAATATTGATAAGATCCCCCTTGTCTTCTCCAGGCTGTATAGTCCCCGCTCTCTCAGCCTTTCCTCATAGGATTGATTCTCCAGCTCTTTAATCAACTTTGTGGCCATTGGCTGGACTCTTCCACTCTGTCCATGTCTCTCCTGGACTGGGGAGCTCAGAACTGGACACACAACTCCAGGTGTGGCCTCACCAATGCTCACAAGAGGGGATGGATGACCTTGCATGATCTGCTGGCAGTACTTTGCTTAATGCATCTCTTGCTACTGTTAACCTTCTTTGCTGCAAGGACACTGCTGGCTAATAGTCAGCCTGGTGTCCACCAGGAGCCCCAGGTTCCTTTTCTGCTGAGCTGCTTTCTAGCTGGGCAGTCCCCAGCATAAATTCTGACTCCATAGGAAACTTGGTTTGTTGAGGCGTTTTCCTTTGAAAGCCAAAGCCCCATTCTCTCCCACTCCCAAGTTTGTTGGGACTGGGTTTTTGGGTTTTTTTTGCTGAAAACTGCCAAGGAATTCAGCTGAAATTTGCTGCAGACAGTTGTCTCTTGACTGGGGAGAGAAATCCGATGTTATTTTAGAAGCTCAGAAATTAGCTCATATTCTTGCAAATCCATCAGATAACAGCTTGCTCAGTGCCATTCACACAGCTGTAGGGGAGAATATTAAAAACCTTTCAAATTCTATTTATTAAACTTCCTAGACAACTTGTCAGAGGAAGAAAAAACACCTCTTCAGCAACTCCATTGCCTGAGCTCATGTGAGATGCCATGGTAGCAAAAGAAATATCTGCAGCTTTACTGGAGAAAGTGAAGTGTTAGAGTGATAGAGCAGGAATTGGGACTCCTGCCTCATTCTGTCACTGCCTTGGACTATTTCTGAGCAGCTGTTACCTGGGCAGGGCCAATGACACTGCTGCCTGACCCATTCAAGTAGCCACGATGACTGAAAGACTGATTTGTGCAGAATTCATCTGATAGTGATGCATGTAACAACATCTGACTCTTTTTGCATATAACAAGCGATTCTAGATGGTTAAACTGATTTGAGACCTTTAGAGTAAAAAGAACTTCATAATTACAAAAAGCTCATGTTTTAGCTATCCTGCACTGGCAAGTTCTTTGTAAAATACAATTTTAATTGCTTTTAAAAAAAAAGACATATCTTTCCTCCACCTTGAAAATAAAAAAAGGCTAAAAATCTCTAGCACATTCTTCCTTATTCTTCAAGAAAATTTGGCTCCGTTTTTGAAGTGCTCTAAGTGAACAACAACAGAAATGTTCATACTTTTCACAGTCAGCTTTGTAGAAACTCAAAATATAGGTCTCAGCCTTTAAGACTCTTGATCTATTTCACAACTCATTTCAAGTTCGTATCAAATTTTAACTGACTCACAGGGTTTCTTCTTTTTTTCCTTTTTTTCCAAAGCTGTCTTTAAAATGCGTCTATTTCATTCTCATTGGACTGGTAGTCATAATTTATCCATTTTCTTTATCTGAGAGGAGTGGGAGGGAATAATTTGACAGAAACAGTAATCCATTTGAGAAAGCCGAAGGCTGTTTGATATTAATACGGGGAATGATTAATCAAAGAAAGAGAAGCCCTTCAGTAATAAGCAAAAAATGAGGTCACTATCTGGGCAGCAGAGACCAGGGAGCACTTAAGGATATGCACCAGTGTCAAGAGTGAATAAGGAAACCCCAGGAGTTTTCAGTCCTTTAGAACTGAAATGGCCTTACTTGGTTAGATCAAAGATCCCTCTTGCTATGTTCCTGACACTGTCCAGTGGCAGATGTTTTGGAAAACAGGAAAGTTGAGAGTATTCCTTCCTTGGCTATATAACTTTTCAAAAGTTACTGGATTAAGGACCTTGTAAGCATATAAATCATTGTGTTTAAAAACCAACCTAGGTATATCTGCCATGAAAATGTCCAGTCATTTCTCAAACCTTCTCTACTTTTGGCCTCCACCAATAATGATGGTAATGAACTGCCCAGTGCAATTGGGCATAGTGTGAAGTAGAAACTGTGAAACAATGCCATCAGTGACGCTGTTATCCTGGCCTGAGAAATGTCAGAGTCAGGAAGCACCTTGTGTTTCTTTAGGTCATTTCTCCAGTGTCTGTTGAGGACTGAGAGTATGTCTGCTTCCCCACAAACCTGCTTCTACAAGCTTATAGATAGCACAGGTGCTCCAGTAATTGGTGAGTGCTTCAGGCCTCATTTTTGCTGTATATTGGTGCTTCCAAATCAGTGTCTGAAGGGGATTGGCTGAGAATGAATGCATAAGATGGATGCGTAAGTACAGGAATAGTGTCCAGAGGTATACAGTACAGAAAGTCATAGGAAATGGAAGGACTGGATGGTATAAAGAGTGTGAACCAGAAAGCTGAAACCAGTTTGGAATGACCTGCTGAATGCCCTTGGCACAGGTAGTCCTGAAAGCAGTCTTGCTTTTAGTGCAGAACAGACAGGATGATAGAGTGTTGGTTGTGAACTCCAAGCCTGAGCTCTCCACCAGAGGATCAGTAGGTCCCAGTCCAGTCAGTCTGGTGGTTTTTTCTGGGAAATTTTACCACTTGTGTGGTGTAGCTTGGAGACCAGGCTGATTCCTTGTCCTGCTGAGCACTCCCAGACATGAGAATGAGCCCTTACTCCAAAGACAGAAGAGAATGCTCAGAGGATGCTTTTGTCTGGACGTAGACATTCACAAAGGCTTGAATCCTGCAGCAGCGTCTGCCCAGGCACTGAAATTGTGAAACTGTGCAGATGCAGGAATTGAGCCTGCACTTGGATCCAGTCACAGGAACAGGGACCCTTCTGGGTCAGAGAAAGGTTGCAGATAAATGTGCCTTCACAGGCCCAGGGTTCATATCTTAGCTGTGTTATACTTGCAAGGCAACAGTTGAATGCATGCAAGTCTCCTTGAAGCCCCCTCCCTTTCTGCTGCATGTATTAAATACAAAGCAGATTTCATCTGTAATAATTCCTAAAAGTCAAAACAACAAGTGCATTTGTTCCATCTATTTTTAGGTTTGCTGCTTGTTTAAATCTTGGGTTCTTGACACTGCTTAGATCTGTGATAAAGGCAGACAGCAAGAACTTTATCATGCTTTGATAGGGCTGGTTTTTGTCAGCAGACTCTCTCCGTTGTTGTCAGCCTTAGAAGACAAAAAGCTGGAAACGATTCATTGGGAAATAACTAAAATTTGTTTTGCCAAAGGAAGAAAAAAGAAACACAGACAGAAGAAGAAACAAAGACCTTTGAAAATGAAAAAATGAAAAAGACCTTTGAAACTGTCTATGACAGTCCCCTCATGATGAGGGGGTACCAAAACCTAGAAGTGACTCAGCCCTTTGCAGAATCAGGCCAAAGAACACCTTGTGCTTTGCACAAGAGTAAAAAAACCTGCCCAAATCCTGACAGAAAAGCATAAGGCCTCAAGATGGTTGTCTGCATCTCTTCCCCAAGTCTCAGATGTATATATCAGATGCTACCTAATGGGGAGGGAGATACCAGCATCTTTTATTCACCTTAATCCCACTTCCCCTTCTCTTCTGTGTGAGGACATGAGCCATCTTCTTCTTGTCTTCCATAGGAGTCACTCGCTCTTAGCTTCTGCCTTCTTGTAGTGAGCAATGAGCCTTTCTCTTCCTCTCTGTTCTCTCCCCAACAGACTGAGGGGGAAGGGCATCCATCCTGGTCATGCCAGGTATATATTCTGGTACCATACAGTAAGATAAAGGCAGGCCTTGCATCGGAGTCACTTTGCTGTTTGCCATGAATCCCACAACCATTTGCCCTGCTTAAGGCCTGATGTTCTCTGTATAGCAAGGACTGGACCAGCAGGATCCAGCTCACACAGACTAAACAGCACCTCCCATGGATGATGGAGGAGCACTGTAAAACCTCTGCAGGTACCTGATCCATGTGCATTGCTCCAGTGATTGTGCTCTTTGTGAGATTTAGAGAGAGAAATTACATTTTTTCCCAGCTCAAAGGCAAGATTCCTAAAGAGAGGGGTAAAGGACTAGTTGCTATTTTTCTGCTTTTTTGTAGTCTGTAGAGCCCTTCCTGGGGTCACAGCACCTTTTTGCCTGAGAGGACCAATTTTTCTAGGTTGATGGAGTAATTCTGACTTCTCTTGAACTCCTCCTGTGGTCTATTGTAGTTTTGGGGCTTCTATTGTGCGGGCAATAAGCCTGCATTTTAAAGTGTCTGAGCTTTATTACTAAGGAGAGAGATCTGTGCTTGGTTTGCATGTACTGAAGTAGAAGCTGGGTTTACAAATTCAGTCCTGAATAGACATTAAGGAGGGAAGAGCTTTGGGTTTTACAAATTATTTGGAGCCTATTGAGGCTTTTGATACCCTAGAAAATAGGTGGTCTGTAGGCAATGCTTTTGCAGTGGAGAAAGGGTTTGCTCGTTCTTTCACCTCTATACCCTGAACAGCACTGATATGATGTGAAAGTTTGGATTCATAGTTCTTCATCTCAAACAACTGCTGGCAGCAACCACTCCTACAGCTCTGTGGTTGAATAGGACTTCTATAAAAAGATGGTTTGTTTCCCTGATACAAAAGACACTGGGCAGTGGCATGTGCTCCATTCCTAGCACTACTCAGGCTTCATGGTTTTTACATGGACACATATATAGGACAAGGGGGAATAGTTTTAAACTAAAAAAGGAGAGATTTAGATTATATATTATGAAGAAATTCTTTACTCAGAGTGTAGTGAGGCACTGGAGCAAGTTGCCTAAAGAAGCTGTGGCTGCCCCATCCCTGGCAGGGTTTAAAGCCAGGTTGGGTGGGACCTTGAGCAACCTGACTTAGTGGGTAACATTCCTGCCCATGGCTGGGGAGTTGGCACTGGATGATCTTTAAGTCCCTTTAGCTCAAGCCTTTCTATGATGATTCTCTAATTCTGTGAGGTGTGAAGGTCACTCAACATCTGGATTTCATTTTTTTTCTCCCTGAAATTGTAGATGAGAGAAATGTTGTAAGCTCAGAGTCACATTCTTAGCTCCTACAATCGGGTTATTCAACACAATTGGCTATTTCATCTTCTACATGCAAATTAACTTGTGCTTGCAATCACATCTCTTGTTTCTATGCAATTAGGTGCACACTTTTTAGAAACCCAGACTTCTTAAAAAAAAAGACAAAAACAGCTGTAGCTACCAACTGGGTGAGCAAGTTATTCCATGTCTTTATTAAAAAAACAAACAAAACAGGGGAGGGAAGAGATAAAGCACATTCTTGAAGGGAGGCCATGAAGCTCAGTTTCTTAATATTTGATAATTATCTTCAGGCAGCAGAGAGAAAAATACATTAAGACACATGCAGTGTTATGACTTGCACTGACTAAAAGTATCATGTGCCAAGAATACAATGTTACTGTTATAATACCATTGGCTAGGATAGCTGTGAAGGATTTGTTTTTATGTCTCAGACTTTAATTTCAATACGATTTTTAAAAATTCCCAGAGAGTGTTGCAGCTGCTACAGCATTAACAGTCTTGCAGTAGAAATGTTACTTAGCAAGATACAGCTGCAGAGGAGAAAAAAATTCCCCAAACAACCCCAACATTTGGATTGATTAATCTACCAAGACTGTTATTCGTATTTTAAATTAATGTTGTTTAAACTGAAATCTGTTTGCCTTCCAGCCATTTTATTTAGTTACAATTTCCAAGATCTGCATAAATAATGAACGCCGCCCAAGCAGCTTAGCAGCTCCTGCCACTTGTTGGCTCCTGCTTTTTTCAGTGTGAGAAACTGAGCCACTGAGATTGCTCTCCTGAGGCTCTTCATCCACAATGGTGTAAATAACTATTCCTCCTTACTTTGCCCTTTCTGTAATGTTTCCACCATCTTTGGCCTTTCCTAGGTACAGGGTATTTCATACCATCATTATTAGAGGTTGGGAAAACAGAGTATTTGCACGTGTCCAGGTATAGAAGACATAAGGGAGCAATAGGAGAAGTTCAGCAGTTCCCAGATTGGTTATCACCCACTCCAGCTCTGCTGTTGGAGAGCATATTTCTGCTCCTTTGCTTCCAGTGCCATAAAACCATTGCTATCCCATTAATTTACTAGAGTCCTTCACTGTGTAGGTCTTGCATTACAAAAGCCTGTCTGCAGCTCAGTGTCTCTTCCTGCACCTTAGATAAACAAGGGAACCTCTCCAAAAACTGCTGTCAGAAGAAGAGTCTCAGTGAGAATGAATGACTGAGCAGACCTAAAGGTGCCTGACTCAGGTACCATCCCTGCCCCACAGCAGCTGAACCATCTTCAACTCCACCTCGGAGCTGGCCCTTCACACATGGGTGTGTGGAGAGTATCTTGCTGGGGGTACCTCAGTTTGGACGTTTTCCATGGCTGTAACCCCACACAGCCTTTCACATATGGTACTGGTGAGATGTGGTTAGGAAATGAAGCAAAAGAAAAAGAGAAAGCATCAAGCTGGGAAGAATTTTCCTTCCAACACATCCTGTGAGGACTCATTCCATAGTGCCTCCATCCACAGGAAGATGAGAGAAACGTGACTCCTGAAAAAACTGTGCTACCACAAGGGTGTTCCTGGAAGCACAGCATGAGAACAGGCAGTCCCAAAAAAACAATGTTTCAGACCTCCTGACATGCTCTGATATCCAGGGGATTTCCTCCTGCAGGCCATAATATTCATGGATTTTGGAGAACTGTTATCCCTTCTAGTCCTGTGAGACCACCTAATTTATAGAAAACTGAGAAAACAGGAAATTTTTGGCATTTCCCAGCCCTCTCACATTTTTTGTGCTGATGCTATAATTCCATTTTCATGATCCAGAGAGAAATACATCTTTTGGTCAACTGATTATCGTGTAGCATTTAATACTACTCATGTCATTGACTCCTACAGTCATGCATTATGCAGGCAAGCGTGCTTTACCTCCAGTATAACACTTACAGAAACCCAGCCGGATTAATATTTTATTCCTTATTTAAAAAGAACTGCCCAAGGTTATCTTATCCCGTCAGACTGTACTTTCCCCCTCTCTAAATAATTCCTTTGCCCTCATATTGTTTCAACTTTTTGTGTAGTAGCTCTACATTTCTCTCCCAGCTAATTCATTCCTTCACATCTTTGAAGTGCCTCATCACTTCTTTTAGTTTGTCTGTTCTTTGTTGATGACATTCATGCACCCTAGCTCAAATAGGCTACAGCAGCTTTTTCTTCTTCTCTCAGAAGTTGCCTGCAGTACTTTAATAAGTCCTATAATCTCCTTTTTTTTCTTTTTTTTTTAAGAATGCAGATTCAGTTTACCTAACCTTTCTAAATACTGCTGTGTCTGAGTCATATCTGTTGCCCTCTGGTACTTTTCCATAATATCCTTCTTTTATAAGGTGCCCAGAAAGGCATACAGCATCTCAACTGTGACCTCACATGTACTTAACCAATGCCATAATAATTTCCTGTGACTTATAATTGATACTGCAATATTAATGTTTCCCAGGATTTTGCAGAGCAGTGAGGTTACATTCCTTTTTCTTGAGGCTCCCCTAAATGCACTCTTCCAAGCTGGCCTACAGTCTTCTGCTGTTAACTATATAATTCCACTGCGTCCTTATGCAAGTCTGGACAAGATGCTGGGAATCATGCTTCTCTTTACCCTTTCTGTCTGCTGGTAGGCACCCCTCTTTTAGAAGTACAGCTGTCACTTTCCGTATATCCTTCATGTTGAAGGGTTAATGTTCCAACAGTCTTTTTCATTTAGCCCTGTTCCCCATGAGTTTGAATGCCTCCAGACTCCAGAGATGCCTGTGCTGTGTTGGCACTGAATTAGATATTTACTGTTCTCTGGAGATGATCTGAGTCTCCTTCTTTTGAATCTTGTATTGGATCTAACTTGTGGAGAATAACTCCAGAGTAGCTCTAACAGTAAGGAAAGGAATAAGTCTGGGGAAAGAATGAAAAATTACTGAGTTTCAGTAGTTGTAGAAGTTGAATAAAAAGTAACCAACACTTGATGCCTTCTGTAAAGTGCAAGGATTTCTTGACCACTCACCACCCAGTAAACTGCATACTTCAAAGGATAAAATCTGGCTCTTTGTGCTAGAAAATATATCAGATTTTTTTCAAGTGACTCTTGGCTTTTTCAAGTCTGAGAGAATGATTCTATAAAGATAAAGAGTAGAATTTATGGCCTATTACTAGTCACCCTCACAGGTATTAAACCAGGTATCTCCAGCCTCAACATTCTTGAAGGCAAATTTCAACATGGATAAAGGGAATCCCTTTCAGTTTTACAAAGTAATTGTGCATATTTATCTAGACACTCCAGACTGCAGACTCCAAGTGCAATTAACCTACAAGGCAGCCACTCGTGTGTGTACATAATGTGCTTTTCTGGCTTTCCTGCTGGAACAAAAAGTACACAACTATGCACCTGTACACATGGCCTCCTTTTAGTCATATTATTACATCCCTCTAGTAGGCATTAAAGCAGGTGTGTTTGTTGCTTTGTAAAAAACAGCCTGGCTGGCTGGCTGAAGAGCTACTGACTGAGGTTTTGTTCTTACTCAGTGCATATGACAGCGCTGCAACCAGGTCACAGCTCTATAGCACACACATAGGTGAAAATATGATTTGTTCAGAGTATGATTGCAGCTCCCAGTCTATAATCACTTCATCCTCAAGTGTACTTGTTACATAATTATCAGAAGGCCTGTGGTGACAGGGCAAAAAAGGACGCTTAAGAGGTGGAAAAATGACCTGTGATCTATTCAGACAAAGGACTGCTTGCTAATTAATTTTACTGGAGCTCTGTGCTACTCTAAGACTTTGAAGACTACTCCAAACCTAGCAGTAGCTAAGCAGGATTTCAATGAGTGGTATTTCACAGCATTGCAGAGTGGCTGAGGTTGGCAGGCATCTCTGGAGATCATGTAGTCCACCCCCTCTTCCCAAACAGGCTTTTCAGGACTGCCCCATTGCACTCCTAGTGGAAAAGTTATTTATTTGTTTAAATTGAATTTCCTGTATTTAATTTGTGCCCGTTGTTTTTTGTGCAGCCACTGGGCACCACTGAGAAATCCTTGTTTCTGTCTTCTTTACTTCCACCATCAGATAAAGACTTAGAAGATCCCTCTGAGCTTTCCCTTCTTCAGGCTAAATAATCCTAGCGCTCTCAGCCTCTCCTTGTACAATAGATTCCCTGATCCCTTTATTATTTTTGTGTCCCCATCTCCAGGTAGAGGAGTTATTCTGAGTTTTGCTGGGGACTTCTCAGAGGAGGTGGAGTGAGAACCTTCTGCTTCACACACAGGAATGCTAAACTAGTCCTTCTTAGGTTCCCTCAGTAGAAAGGAACGAACTGCAGTTCCTTTGTGCTTGTAAATTTGTGAACTACTTTTTCGGTTTGCATAACCAGTTTGATTTTGTGAACCTTCTGTGAACTTCAGCTATGCTTTATTCAGGGATGACTCGTGTTAGAAACATGCCCACTTCTCTAGCTACATTTCTGGGAGCTGAAGGCTATCCATCAAAACCTTGGCTGCCCCAGATGAATACCCTTTCTCTAGACTGAGTCCTTGGCTAGTATGGATGGACATGGCAGTACTGACATGAGTGAGTGCTCAAGGAGCAGGGCTGTTTTATTTTCTCCCTAATCTCCTCTCACTTTATTCCCTGCTTCTCTTTTACACAGTCAGGTTGTCCTCTGACTGTGCAGCACATCACTCTCCATTTCCTTCACCCCTTTGTAAGATTTTGAGCCAGATCCTTAACTATCATAACAGTTCATTGCTCCACTGAGTTTTCTTTGGCTTTGCTTGCCAGAGTTGTCCCGGTTCTTAACAATTAATGATTTAGCCCCTTTTTTCCACCTCTTGTTACATCATCTCCCTTGTTCTTCTTGGATATTCAAGTTCTATGGTGCTTGCTGTAAGAAAAGCATTCTCCTTTCTCCCAGCAATTTCTTTGTAAATAACAGAAAAGAAATACCTATTGATAATGCAGACATCTTACTGGAGCTGTCTGACTTATCCCCATCTGGCCAACAGGCAGACATGGTTCAGAGTGAGTTTCCTAGCACCTCAGGACACTCATGAGAAAACATGTTTTGTGCAATTTTTATATTTCCTCTGTAACTACCTGTCTCCAGCTCTTTTAAATTAGATTTTTTTCTCATTAATTAAGTTCTGTGGCCTTTATGAGAGAATTAAAGGAATATTATCTTTTTAAACTAAATTAGTCTCTTAAAGGTCTAATAAGTAAAAGTATGACTGGAAAATTAAACATAATATTTCATCTTTGTCTGCTATGCTCATTAAATATTTAATTAAATTCCAGGCTGAGATGACTTAATGGTTGAGAGGAGGGGGTTTTGAATTGCCCTTGCATCCACAGAAATATTTTCTTTGAAGGACTAAGGATTTTGTCAGAAGAGCAAGCCTTTAAAGCCCAACTGTATGACACCAGTGCTGTTGAAACAGTGAATTTTAACTCATTAAAATTCAGTCCATCTTAACTAAACCTTGTGTTTACCTTATCCTCTCCTGGCTCTGCCTAAAGAATTTAGGGGAAGGGGCTGACTGTAGCACATCCACTTCTGTAATCCTGGAGGATTTCTAGTGTCCTCTAGACCTGGTTGACCCAATGCACAACTCTGCTGCTCTCCTCTAGTTCAGAAGGCAGAGTGAAATTTTCTGTTGCCCAGCCCTATGGAGCCAGAACTTAGTGAATTCAGGTAATTCTTCATCATCTTTCTCATTCCTTTATTCTGGAACTCTCCCTGCCTCCCTGCTGCTGGTGTTAGGCTGGTCCACTCCAGATTCATTAGTTTTTATCTTCTTCCTCTTGTGATGCCAGGCAAACAGGGACTCACCACAGTGCTGCCTGCACTGGTCAGAGCTCCTCACTGCTTGGAGGCTGGGAGCAAGCACCAGACATTTAGTTTTTGGTCTCAGAAATGCCAGGTTAGTATGAAGCAGGTCTTTGTGATACCCTGCCCCTGTGAATACAGTGCCACAGCCAATATCTTTTTCATTCCAACATGCCCACAATTTGTTCATGTCCAAAGTGTATGAATAAAGACTGTAATTAACCATTTGCTAACCACCCTATACACAAATTCATAATCAGGTCAGACTCCACTTGAAGGGAATCCACATTAGATAGGAATCCTCTTATTCTGGAAAGCTGATTTTCATTTGAAGTGTATTCCTTATTGATTTAAACCTACCTTTTCTTGTGCTGACCTTATTCTTCAATGTAAACAGTTATTCCCCATGAGGATAGGCCTGTAACAATGTGTCAGTACACAGCAATCTGCTCCATAATCTTCCCCAGACCCGTTCCAGTCTGAAACTCTGCCTTGAATAGGTTTGGCCAATATTCCAAGTGAAATCTCAGTACTTGTCTACTGACATCAATACTTCCTTATTTTCTCTGGAAACCTTTCACCCAGAACTTCTTATTTTTTGTCATATTACATATTAGGAGCCATATTACATTGCTGATGGTGATCATATACAGTAGTGATCATATACAATACATCCAGGCTTTTCTCCTTCTTAGTAATTTCCAGCTAACGAGCCAAAGCTTGCAGTAGGGGTTCAGTTACTGGTCCTTACGTGCATGACTTCACATTGCATAACTTTATTTCATTTCTGATTTTCGAGTTCTTCCCGCTTAAGATATTGATAGTCTTTTCTTTTTACTGACAATGCCTTCTGACTTTGTGCATCTGTTAATTACTTCTGCATACACTGGCTCTTCATGCCAAGGTCATCAAAACAGAAGACACAGAATGAGATTGATTTCAATAGCAGCTGTTGAGGGCTGACCCTAAGAAACCTCCTACCAGAAATATCATCTGCACAGAGGGCCAACTGCCTCAGTCCCTTTAAGAAGCTGTCACAAGTTCTCTTACAATTTTAAAGCTGTCCAATTTCTACACTTGAACGCATATCTTTCTATATTGTATCATATTAAATGAATGGTTGAAGCCAAATTAGTGAAAAGCTGATCATTGCCTTGAAAAGTAAAACTTCTTGCTACATTTCCTTTTAACTTCATGTCAGTTGTTTTTAATTGTAAAATAAGTTCTTTAACCTTGCATAGCATAAGAATCAGGTTAGCCCACTGCTCTGCTTGAAAAAGGAAAAGTACCTAGAGTGTGCAGTTGGTTTGCTATGCATTCATATTATATATTGTTTACTATCTAGATGCAATGTAAGCACTTACCAAGTAAAAATGAATTCTGTGTGCTAGACTTACAACTGAGAGAAAGTAAGAGAAACAGGCAGAATAAGCTGGTATTAAATGCTAAATCATATGGCAGCTCATGAGCTCACCTTTCACCTCTGGGAAGCTGGTTTTAATAGAAATCTGTTGGACGAGAAAAAATATACCTTCAGCTCCTCTGCAGTTCTGCATACCCCAGGCAGTTGAGGTGTGTTGGTGGGGGACACATGCCAGAGCAAACAGGTAAAGCTCTTGCACATGCAACAGCTTGGACAGGGCTCCTCTCCGTGAGGCCTCTGGTATCAGGGCCTAACCAACCTCATTGAGCCCACATAAAGCAGGAGCTGCTGCAAAGAAGGACTGTGTAATCTCATTCACTCACCTTGATTTGTCTTGCATAGATGTTGGGAAAACTCACACACACAGACCGCAGTAACGCTGATGTGTACTCCTCATACATCACTTGCTGTTTCCTTCCCGCCCAATCTCCTACCATCATTTGTTATACAGGGGTTCTGCACCAGACTGATCCTGAGAAACAGCTGATCTCTTACACTGTGCCCTTTCACAGCCATCCTAGATGCTCTTACCTGTCTCAGTCTCCCTTGGGCTATTATTTGATCGCTGCTGGTTTGGCCTGTCAGTTCTCCTTGCAGGCAAGTGATCTGCCCAGTCATTTAATGTTCTTTATTTTCTGGATTACATTGTTCTTCTAAGTAGGTTGCCTGACTTGTGTGAAGTGCTATGTCCCTTTCTGCCTTAGTTATTCAAATATCAATCACTCCACAACCACCTTTACTGCTATTAACCTTCTTCCTGTCTTCCAAATCAAAACTCATTTCTCACTTCCATATGTCGACACCAGCAACAAGCATCAATTAAATGTCTTTCATTTTTAAAGCACACAGCCTTGCTACCCTTGCTTATATCTTAATGCTTCCCATATGCTTCTCATCAGACACTAAATTCCTCTGTTTGCTTCCTCTGAGAAGTCATTCTTCATTATAATAAGTTGCCCCAAGTAAATTTATTCATCATCTTTTTCTATGACAGCCACGTTCTTTCACTACGGGAAATTAAACACTGTACCATATGGCCAGAGCAGCAAACTTTAGTACTCACTTGCTCAATTGTTTTAACACTTTGCCGCCTTCGTACAACAGTCTGTTTGCCACTAGTGTGTCAGGCTTCCGCCTGACATATGCATTAGGCACATTAATAGGAAGGAGGAAATTAAGTGAAGCTGACAATGTGAAGAAAGAACAGTATGATCCCATTAAGTTCCAAAAATTCACTATTTCTACTATTTTTCACTGGACTGGGGAAAAAAAAGCCCCTTAAACTAATTCCTCAGAACATGCTATATCATTAGCCTGCTGTGCCGCCATATGACACCTTTCAAAAGCAGAACAATGTGAGAATTCAGAAGTCTGGGGACAGCATATACATAGCTCTGCTGTGTATCCATTTTGTGAGCCTTGTACCGTCATTAGCTTTACTTTGCAAGCTGCAGTTGTTCCTCAAGCTGCACTAAGTCCTGTTAATTAATGGCACACCGTGTTCTACTGCTAGAAGCTTAATTTTCTCCATGTTTGTCGCAAGAATTTGGCTCTCATGACAAAAGCTTTTTGATAAATGTACAAAATTGCATGTAATAGTTTAGGAGGCATACAGACTTCCTTCCCAGGAGTCCTGGAGTATTTTCTAATGTTGGCTCCTTGAATATCTTTCGTATATATTTATGGATCTCTTCTCAGGAGATAAAGAAAAATTTAAAAAATTGGGGCTGAAGACAGTTAAATGCTACACGTATTTTATTTCCTTGCATGAGAATGTAATTGTTTTGCTTTGGTCATTATCTACCTATGGGCCAAATCTTAGCATAGAAGGTGACACCCCTGCCCCTACAGGGAGCAGAATTACAACTGCTTATGCTAGGGCTGAATTTGGCCCTTCTCTTCAAATTTCCTCCTGCTCATTTGTTGAATTTATATTTTGGTCAGTTAACTGAGAAAAAATGAGTACATTCAGCTACACTGAGCTTCTATTCTTGTTTGTTATTTACAGCTGGGAGTCATGTGAGAGCCGAGCAGCCCCCAGCTGATGGTTGTCGAGCTCCTTGGATGTGGCTCTTTGCTCCCTCACACCAGAGGCACTGTGACTCTGGTGGCTGAGCATCTGAAGGTGGGTTTCCTGTGAGTTCCTCAGCAGAGCCCAGGCTGCTGGATGGAGCCGCTGGGTGAGTCTGCAGAACTTTAGATTTCCCTGTGCCTGTTGCTCAAGCTCCCAGCTCTTTGATTTTGTCTCATGATAGAGGACGTACTTTTGTTCTACTTATTACAGCCTGGTGACCTTAGCAGTTGTGTGTGGAGCAGCTAGGGATAGTCTCAACAAGGCAGCCACACCACTGGGCACAGAAGCACATGGAAAGATTAGGAAGTCAGTGTGGCATGTGACTTCCGTGGGCCAGTGCTATTTGTACTCTGTCAAATATAGAGCAGGCATTTTTCTTAAAAAATGTTGTTCTGAAATTATAAAGTTTTGAAATGATCAAACCTTTACAAAATTTTATTGATTTTTTACTCTGCTGAACATGAAGAACAATAATAGCTTTGCTAGCATTTTTTATGCATCAGATAACACATAGTTTTGCATTTTATCAGTTCAGTGTTATCCTGTGGGAACTGAACTTGACTACACTATTATTCCTGCTGTTGTAAGTTAAGTATTGAAAAGGTTCTCAGCAGTTTATTTAAGAGAAAGAAGGTATAATAATACAGCTAAAAAGTGGTTTGCATCCAGCATGGGGCTGCAGAAGTCACTGTGAATAACCTGTGATCTTAAGGAAAAATCAATGCCAATCTCTGAAAGCTCAAGATTGGTTTTCAAGGCCATTGCTAGGGGGAAGGATTAGCTGGTGCTCCTGGACTTTCAGGCAGGTGTGGGCAGCTGCTCAAATGGCAGAAGTCCACCGGTCCGTTTGGGCTGGGTTTGTGTAAAATCACCTGGTTTTGCCAAGATTGCTGCAGATTTAGAGCTCAGCTCATCTAATATAAAATAGCAATATCCAAGGTTCTCCATTACATTTCCTCTTTCTGGATCCACTATTCACCACTGACGTGTAACAACCAATAAAATGAATACCTGAAATGAAATTAATAATAAACAATAAAAGGAAGCCTTTCAAAAGTACTTCCTGTCCTTCAAGTAGTGATGATTTCATTCAGTGCAAGATTTCCTTTATACTGTTTTTTGTATTATCTCTAATTCAGAGTTTCTGCATTAAACATGAAGATTTGGGAGTACAAAGAACCACATGGTTGGAAGGGAAGTCATCTATGGTCCCTGAGCCCAAAGAAAAGAAGGAAGTATCATACTTCTGCCATCTTGACCCCCATGTAATGGGGACTGTAAAATCTCCCTACTCTATCTATTCCAGTGCTTTATGCCCACAGAGAGAGCTCTTCCCAGTATCTTACCTAGGTCTGCCATGCAGCAATTTTCAGAAGTTTATTACTTTCCATTATATCAACCATGAGAAAACAGTTATCTCTCTCATTGTGGACCAGACTTTTATATATTGGAAGACTGTTATCACATCCTCTTCAAGTCCCTTTTAGAATAAGCAATCCAAATTTATGTCACCTTTCCCTATAAATCACGTGTTTCTAGACATCTGATCATTCTTGATTCTTTCCTTTGGGCTCTCTTCAGCTGGTCCATGTCTTTCTAAAAGCCTTTTCCTGCCATTCCTGAAAGACTTGATGACATCTTCACTTGAAGCAGTCAGAAAAAAATATTTTCCCTTAAGTACTCTCCATGGATAAGTGAAAAGGCTGCTAAAAGGGCTCACATAGCTGTTCTCAGATTTAAAGCATAACCTTCTTTGAATAGCACTGGTCCAGTGAAAAAAGGAAATTATGCAGCTCTGAAGTGTATTCGTTCACCTGCAAAATGAGCTGCCATTATGACCAGATAAAGACATTTCTGAGTGAGTCAACATGAATACACATCCACATGAAATTAAATGAGTCCATTGCATATGTGCCACTGAATAGTCAAATAGAAGAGGCAAAGTGAATCAGGGAGTTAATGCATTCACTGCTGGTAGAGCAGCTCTGAATAATATGCTATGCCAGCCATTGTGCAAATGCACAGTACATGGCAAACATTGCCTTGAAGACCAAACAGCCTCAAGGGAAAGAGCAAGCAGTGGTAGGAGAATTTCACAGATGAAGGAACTGAAACTTGAGAAAGGAACTGAGTTGCCCAGGACTGTTGTGCCAAAGAAATTTCCTGAGTTGCCCTCTTGCCATGTCCATGGGGCATTTTCCCTTGCCATGAAAAAATCCCTTCCACGTCCTTTGAGTTTATGTGATGTTATCTTCACAACCTTGAAGGAATCCAAGGCAGAATCTAATGAGCACAGAGGAGATTTGCCATGAAGGAGAGCAAAAAAATATTGCGTAATACCTATGTGTACAATCTTCTTTTAATTGTCTCTGGCTTTAAAGATACTGAGTTGTCACAGGGTAGGCTGTGACATTACATGCAAAGATAAGATCATCTTCTCTTCTGCACTCTTAGACTACACCTGTGCCAGCAATCTGGCATGAGATCCAATTTCTCTTGATTCAAATGGATCAGCAGGGTTCCCCCTGGCTGTCATAAAGCTCTAGGAGAAAGGGAATGCAAATCAGAGGTTTTTGTATTTTGAATATTATGAATTTTCTGCTAGCAGGTATTTGAATGGCTCTTTCTAGGACTGTCAGCTGGGTTTATGAGGAGTTTCTTCATTCCAGTGGATCTCTTTTGGTCCTTTTTCCCCTTTCTTCTTTTCCACCTAAGTATCAACAGTTTAAACATTGCAGATACTAAGCATGTTCTACCTCCAGTGTCTCAGAGTTACTTGCAGCAATCTGTTTGGAGGCAGTCTTGCCCTCAGAAAGAGGAAGAGCTGAGCAGCCACAAACAATCAATATACGATCTTCTTTGTATGTTCTCAAAGCTTGTAACTTGTGGCACAGACAGTCAAAGGTCTCCAGGAGACACCCAGCTTTTCTAGTACCATGCTCACTCCTCAGAGGGAAAAGGAAGCCAGCTTACTATAGAGCAGACCAGGGATTCATAAAGTTTGCTCTCCTGCCATGAGGTCTTCATGGATATAAGTTTCCCCTTGATTTTCTTTCTGAAAACTGTGTTCTTTTAATAAGCGTACTTATATAAAATTAAAACTTTAAAATATTTTACTGCTTGATTGCACTTTAGCTAGCCCTTTTCAGACTTCTGGGGAAGTCTGAAAGGCACGCTTTTGGGGTGGAGTGGGAGCACTCAGAGTAGGGGCCCTTCTTCACAAAAAAAAGAATGCACGACTGATGCAGAGATTGAGATGGGAAAACAGCCACCCTTGGCTGCTAAATTGAAGCTGCAAAGCTCCAAATCACCCAGCATGAGCCAACTCTCTCCCTTGCTCCCCTGCCATCTCCACATCCCCCAACCCTCACTCCTCCCCAGATCCAGAGTTTGCACAGCAAAAGTTAAACCCCTTGGTTTTTAGCCATTGCAGTTTGAGAGAGGGACACATATTTTTGCAAACTTTTCCAGGCTTGTGGTTTGCACTGTATTCCCTCTGAGCATAATTAACATAGGGAGGAAATGAATCTTGCAAAGTAAGTCGTAGTATGTTCCAGTGCTGTTCAGTTCAGTTAGCATTGGTCATGGTTTCAGAGGGTTTGGTAGCAGGAAAGATGGCATTTAAATGTGCTGTATTTCCTGGTCACTTCATCCAAACTAAGCACTGGTACAGAAGAAAAACCAATAAAACCTGAGAAGTCAGAAAATGCCCACTGTAGTAAGATTCCATACTACACTCTTGTTCCTCCAATAAGGAATCTTTTCTTTTTTCTTTTTCCTTCATTTTTTTTCCTCTCTAATGCCATATGTACAGCTTGAGGTTATATTGGGATGTATAAATCTCATGTGAGCCACAAAGCATTAAGCCACCATTATCCTTTTAATTTAATTATCTCAGTTCCTACCCTAAAACATTTAAAACTAATTGAACACTCGAGGTTTTCCTGTGAAGTTTATTTCTGAACATTATTGAAGTACTGCTGATAAAGCCAAAAGGTACAAAGTCAGCACTTCCTAAAACAGCCTGATTTATTAAAGTAGAAATGGGAGGTTATTTATAAATAGGATCCAAATGCCAAATAGTTCTTATAATTTTATGTTTCCATGCCATGTATCCTAGTTGATTTCCAAGAACAACCACTTAACTTCCATGAAGTTGGGCCAGTTTTCCTTTCCCTTATAATATCACTTTAAGATGCTTGACAGTTTGTTCTTTTTAACTATTAATTTACATTGTCTCTCGGCATTTTTGTTGTCTTGATTTGAACTGTTTGGCTTTCCTTGCTCTTGATGTCACAGGCTGTATCTAATACTTCATTCATGCTGCTAATGGTTCCCAAATGTTATCGTGCTACAAAAGACTGTATTTTTCAGCAGAAATGTATTTTATAGTCTTGGTGAAGCTCATAGCATAAAAGACTCGTGTAGTACAGAATGATCATTATATTTCTTCCCAACATGTGAAACCAGTAAAATAGTTCCACATGCATACAGGCTGCTTTGTCATTAAAGTTAGTTCTGCCTCTATGTTTCCCTCTATTACGTGAAGCTGGACCCAGCTGCAGAATTTGGACTAGAACTTAAGTTAGGTGTTTTCTTTTGGCAGGTTAAAAAGGCACAAGCTGTTGGGGCTATTTTCCAGAGTAAGGAATGGCACTCATGCTTACAGCAGTAAACAGCTTTGCTTTTATATAAAGAAAAATATAGGTGTGGAGAGATGGAAAGGTCAGAGGTTTCCAGCTTTTGTGTGTTTTGTGCAGGTAGTTGCAACCTTAAGTATAATGGCAACTATCACCCCAACAATGAATGAAGTTGTTTTACTACTGAAAATCTAATAATTAATCTGGGTAACAAAAAACCGTCACTCCCAATTTCAGCTTTATGTTGGTGAGCTTGTATCTGAAACTAAATGCAGACTTTTATCTGACAAAGAGCTAGCAGTGTTGTTTTCTCAATACAACTAATTGAATTAGGGATATAAAAGGCAGAGGTTTAAAAATTTTGTCCTGCTGGGTTACCATCCAAGTAGTTCTGTTGAAGTCACTAAAGCTTAAGTTCAAGATCAGCAGTCAAGATCTGGCCTAGTAGATCACTGGGTCTTTGAGCTGGCCATGACTATGGTATTTGGTAGCTGTTTTACATGTAATATCAGATTTCAAGTGAAGAAAACCAAACTAAATCAGGTAAGCAGTGAAAAAATGAGTCTTTCCCTTTTTTAAAATAAATTGCCAGCAGTTACCATAGTAACTGCTAACACTAGAGCGTTTTGAGTGTCTTTATTATGAACTGCAATGTGAAATATTCCTTTTTCTTGGGAGAGCTAAGGAATGTTCGTCCAATACAATGGCTTAGCTAATCATTGCTTCTATATCAATTCATCTTCAAGACATAGAAGTTCAGCAGGTGGCTCAGCTCCTCTCCAGTGGTCAGCTAAAATCTGCAAAGCCAAAGCATGATTTGTTGTCCCAGTTAGCTGGACTGCTCGAACAGAGAATGACATAGCAGACCTGGAGTTTGGCCTGGTTAGTCACCTCCTAAAGAGATTTCTGCTAATGAGATATGAAATGTAGGGATTATGTGTAGGAAGGCTGAGCATGTCCCATTTCTTAGATCTCTCCAGCTGAAGCCATTTCCCCAAATTAATTTGGAACTGGAAAAAGATTCAGGAAACCAGACTGAAGGCAAGGGAGCAGCAAGTCCAAACCACAGCAAACCATCAGGCCACAAGTTGTGTTGGTGAGCACTGGCACTGCAGCCTGTGGTGTGGACATATGACATTGAGGATGGGTTAAGAGGAGGTTTATATTACTCCCCCTCTACAAAAAAAAACCCTCCCCAGCCAAACATAGTTCAGCTTACTTACTCCCTCCAGGAGCTCTTGCCATATTTTTTTCAATGGATAATCCACCAACATTCTTTCCAGTTCAGTTTGTCTGATGGGACAAATGATGGGACTTCCATCACTGCTGTGCTGGGGCTGCTTGCAGTTTCTCAGGTCTCCCTTTTCAGGCATTTCTCCTGAATATCACCCAGTTCATCTTATTCCAGTTCCTAGGGGACAGCTAGCCATTTTCATGAAAAATATTATCAGTGCAATTGTTACCAGAAGTTTAGATAATCAGCAAGGATGTCAAAAGAGCAGCTAGGTACAAAGACTGAATTACTCTGCCATTCCTTAACCTAACTGCTCTCAGTCAGGTTATCAGTGGAGATAATATGAGAAAACATGGTTTGCTCAGACAAGTGTCAAAGTCAAAATCAGGCAAGCCAGGATCCTCAGCTGTTATAAAGAAGTTGAAAGAAATGGCAGTATCTTGGTTTGCACATCTGAAAAACCTCGGTCTTTGTTTTTTGAGTCAGCTCCCATCAGAAGCTGTTGGACCATTTTGGACTATTTCTCTAGTCATTTGTAGACTGACACTTTTCTCTTTTGAGCTTTATGCCTTCTTAAAGTGAAAGAAAAGCCATACCAAATATAGTTGAATAGCCATTTCCTTAACTTCCTAAACTTAATCACATTTGTTCCTACTCTTTTAATTCCCTCCCATTTGCTAACACCTGCCTGGATCTGAGATGTCCTGCAGAAATGGCAGTGTATACTGACTCCTCACCTTGGTGCCAAAGGAGGAGGGACCACTACCACCCTGAAATCCTGCACTTTCCTGCTATTGGACATGGAAAATAGGAATACTTACCATGCAAAAGGACAGCAGGAGAGTCAAACAATATCCAGTGGAGGTGTGCTGCTTTGAGCTCAACTGAAATCTCAACTTTATCATTCGTTCAAGTCAGGAGAATATTTGGGATACATGGTTTGCTGTTACAGCTGATAACAATATCCTTTCAGGAAATCTATCACAGGGAAGTTACTATAAAAATGATACAATCAAAGAAGGATTGCTTATTTTTCTTTAAAAAAAAAGGTTGATTATGGCCTGATCCAGTTGTATACATTTAGTCATGTATTTCTGCATGTGCAGTGGAATGCAAGGCATGATCATAGAAACAGAGAACAATCTTCATTGGAAGGGACCTTTGGAGATATCTGGTTCAATTCCTTCCCAAAGCAGGACCAGCTTTATACTAGCTTGCTCAGGGCCTTCATTTTCACATTACAAACATTTCTGGTAATCTCTGATGAGAACTTCTGAATAAGCAATCAAAGCTTTCTTCAGAGAGGCTGTTGCATGTTTTCAGGACTGGGACAGACCCTGGGAAGATGAATCTAATGCTTTCTGAAGGATTAACCCATAAAACTCATCCAGTAAGTGCTCCACTAATAAGAATCTGCAATTACTGTTAAGAAAATGTCCCAAAGCCAAGAAGAAAATACCAATATTGCACCAGACAGCCGTCAAATTTTGTACTTTCAGTCTCCCAAAATCTCTTTTGCCATAGTAATACATAGGTGTGAGGTCACAAGTGTCTATTGGAACAGATGTGTATCACCAGGGACAGTGGAGGAGACCTGAGACCACTTTGTGTGATCTCAGGAGCTGGATACCACTTCTGGGCTCAAGGTGGCAAAGCCATCTCTGGGTCACTTCAGTTAAACTTATTAACCTCTCAGTTTCTTTAGAGCTTGTATCTTTTTTGTAATTTTGTGATCCAAAAGTTCAGTTAAGGAAACCCTTTGAGAATGTGATGTGACACTACATTGCCAGAGCTAACTGGGGAGCCAGACCTGGCTTCAGTTCTGTCTGGTCAGATTTTGTGAAAAAAGACTTGAGAATCTTGCCAGAGCAGAAGATAAAAGATGATGTCAAAAGAAACAGTGTGTTCTCTCCTACTTTTTCTTTTGATGATATAAGTCCTGGTGGTTTAATAGTGCTGGTAGTTAAACAGGAAAGTTTTCTGTAGTTAACTCTTTGCAGTGACAGATATTAATTGGTTTTACTTCGACAGCAATTCTTCAGTAATAGCTCTTCAATGGCAATTTCTATTTGACTGATTTACAAGGGCTTTTTACCCTCTATTAAAAGAGAAGTTAAACTTAAACTTAAATCTTATTACTTATAATTGGAGCTTGGGAAAAATAGTATAGACTTCAGACTTTTAAATTTTAATTATGAGTGCATTTAATAGTCATGAAAGTGAACGGCTAATTGCTCTGGTTTAAACTAGACACAATGCATGTTCTGTACAAGCTTCATCTTGTAGTTCAGCCACTGCACCTCAACCCTGAGTCTTGTTAATCCAGTCTTGTGGGTTTTTTGCCATAGGACAGCCAGTTTGTCAGTGTGTTTTATGAGTTACATAAAAAAAGAAGCAGAGCTAGGATCACCAAATTCTTTCTTTATCCAAAAAGCAGGCTTTGAGCTTACAGCTGCAGGAGGCAACAGGTAATAGCCCATTGTTCAGCAGCAATCTTTTGGTTCTGCAGCTGAAACCTAACAGGGGTAAAATCAAGTGCTTATCCATAAAACTAGTGAATTTTATGTAATTCTTTTGAAGAAAAACTTTATTAATCCTAATAATATTTTATTGTTGTATCCATTGTCAAATACTTTATGTCTCTTTCTGGATCAATATTCTATGAACATATGTCTGTTCTTTATATTATTTATTTTTCCTTCTTTGGAGATTGGGTGCACTTGGATGTGATAATACTTTACAGCTTGCAGTACTCAAAATTAATGGCCAGAGTATTGAGAAGCTTGCCATAGATGTTAATAATCCTTTTGTGTGCTTTTTTGTTTTTGTTACTTCCATCTGTTACCACAGGAAGGATGACTTGATAATAAACCCTGTCTATACCTTCACCACTAAACGAGAAAGGAAATGAGATGTCAGCAAAAATGCATAGTGTGACACAATCATGTTTAGCAGTATTCTTAGCAGTGACTTAAAGCCTCTTACAAATGTGTTGTTGTAAATGCCCATATTTCTGAAGAATTTGGGACAGTTGCAATAGGGTAAATTCATCCAGGATACTGTTCCTCAAGAGCAATGGTGTCCACTGAGACCCAAGTCATCTCTGGTGTGTTGATTTACATTCTAATGCAACTTGAACTTTACCTTCAGGCTGAGATAGTAGTATACAGGATTTTACAATACTGAGAAGCTATTGTGTTCTTTACTTTGAAAAATTCTATCCAAATGGTGTATTTGCCTTAACAAGATGTCCACATTTCCATCAGTTGATCCAAATTTCCAAGTCAGCTTTCTTGGTGGCTCTGCTGGCACAAAATTGAGATCCTGTACTCACTCTGCATATGTCTGGGATTTGTTCCAGCATCTAGCAAGAGGATCAATACACTCCATAACTATCTTCTATACACTCATACTCTGGGGATATCTGAACCCCAGCATACACCCATATTGTCTTCTTCCTATCTTACAAGCTCAGCTGTATTGTTCTGAAACCACATGCAGGTGGCTCCTAATTTTAATATCCTCTCTACGATGGCTATCATGATGTGTATAAGAGAGAAAATCCCACTCCCCTCTGATTCAATGACCCGGGGCGTCTGATGGGTTTCTGAGCGGCCATGAACGTGCAGTGCTACAGAGGAAGAAGCGGAGCAGCTGCAAGTCTTCAGGTACTTTTGCAGGAAGGAATGAGAGTGTGGGAATATGGGACATTTGGGGGAAATCTTACTTGTCCTATAGTGGGGTTACAGGGTTTTTCACCATGGTTTTAGCTAGGCAGACCCTGCCTTCGGGGCTAAAACATTCCACATTGGAGGCCACTTCCAAAAGACTATAGTAGTCTTAGACTCGGTGCAAAGTAGCTTGTGGAGAGTAAAGGACACTTTTCATAAGTTATTGATAGGAGTTTCAAGACCACACTTTCAGTGTTTTCTGTCATTTCTCTCAGTGCTATGTAGATTCTGTACTTGCCCCTGCATCTTTTCTCCCTCCAAGAAGGCACAATGTGGAAAATGCAAAGCTTCCATTTACTGGCCAACTTAGATGTGCCATCAGGCCCATGAAATCCTTTCTGCTAAATGTGGCATCACAGCTGATCAGGGTTCAGAAGAGTGAAGCTAGATCCATGGAAGTCTGACATTTCAGGGTACATGAATATAAGGCCTTTGGCTTATTAACCTTTGCTGTGTCATCTGGATGTGCTGCAACATCTAAAAAGCCTTCAAAAGTATTTTTGAAAACAGTGTGGAACGAAAAATAAAAAATCTTCCTGACGTCTTCCAACAGCACTTAAAACTTCCATTAATATTATGAATTAATTCAGCACATAATCTGCTGCTGAATCAAAACTTCCAGCACTGTATTCCAATTGCATTAAAAGCAGTATTTCCATTAATGTGAAGAATGAATCCAGCATATAATATATTGCTGAATCAGAATTTATGCAACAGGTTAGTTAAGAGGCTACAGTCAACTCCTATAACTCAAATACCTGAAGTCTGACCTAATGCTACAGCCACTGCAATTAAAAAGCCAGCAGTAGATATGAAAAGCACATCTATCTGTGGAGGAAAATCTATTTCTCTGAACAGTGATTTGAACAGGAAGTGAAGAGGTTGAAAAAATAGGCTCTGAAAGTCAGTCACCTCTTTGATAAAACAGGCTACTATTGCAGCCTGTTTTCTTGGGAAGATGGCAGAGCATGTAAAAATTTAGTATTTCTATTTAAAATTTTAGTGCCATCTTATTTTGCTTCTTCAAGGAAACATACAAGAGAAAGTACAATAAAAGTTTGAAAAAATACAAGAAGTTTGACAGATAATACAATAATGTGTTCACATTTTTCAAAAATTGCATTCAGAACCCTGTTCTCTGAATGTCTGTGGCCCTTTCTCTTATATTTTGTTATTTTGGGAAAACCCTGAACTTGTGATGTTTATTTCCTAATTTGTGAAGCCTCTCTTCAATCAAGGCATTCTTCCTCTGATGGTAGCAGTACCAGACAGAGCAATCCTCAGAGATCTCAGCAGCTCTCTCTCAGTCCAAGAGACATAAGAACATAAGGAAGCAACAGTTCAGTTTTTGAGAGGCAGAGATCTGGTGTAGCTAGCAGGTTCCCTGGGAGAGGAGAGAGACCCTTTCAGGTTTATAGCACACAAGGGGTCCTGGCATGCATTCCCCTTCCCTGGAACTGGGACCTACATTTGCAAATTCTGTCCCCGTGTAACAGTTGGTATCTTGGAGGGAAAGAGAAGGACCTTGGGTGTTTTGATTTAGACTCCTCTTTCCCCTCTCTTCCTCTCTCTAAGCAAAGTGCTGCCAGTGGTGACACATACCTGTATTGTCCCTCCCATGAGATAGCAATATATCATTCTACCTAAAGATAGCCATTACAGTTTCACTTCTGCTTCAATGAGGCTGAATTTTACTCACAGGTTTATTCCCAAGCTTGATATCTTGGGAATTAGCATCACTCCATCTCTTTCTTTATTATCAGCCCCATTATTTCAGTCTCCAGCTATAACATTCCTTGCTATTAATTTCATCTTTTTGTTGTCACTCTATACCATCATCTACATTTTTTGCATTTCCTTTCCTATTTTCACTAATGCAAAATTGCTTTATCATTCATTTAATATTAACAGTCTTCTTCCATCCAGAGCTTTAATTTCAGCTAGTCTTGGTCTTCTCAAAGTGCTTAGACATTCTCAGTCAAAGGCAGCTGAGGATGTTGCAGTTCCTTGCAGGCTCAGACCCAGACATGAGAGGAACAACTGTGCTCTCGAGATGTATTAAACTAATTGCTTTGACTTTCATAGACTTATTGTGGGTTCAAAGGGCAACAACTGGGCATCCTATTTGAGAATTTCAAGGGAGATGGAGGAGCACAGAGGAGCCTGGGAGCAGGTTTCAATTATTTTATTAGACAAAGGGTTAAGAGTCGTGTCTGGGAAGAGAGATGAGTGTTTCTTGACATGGGATTTGGAGTGTAGCAAGGAGGACTTGAGGGCTTTTTGATCTGGCGTCTTTCTCAAGTATTATCTCACTTTTCTAAAAAAGAAAAATTAAAAAAGGGGAAACGATGGAAACTGTCTCCTAGGCAGGAGATCTTGTAATGAATTCTGACACCAAAAAGAGCTTAAGAAACACTTGTGTGGGTACAGGTAGCAAATCCTGGGGCAAGCAAAAATTTATGCTAAAATGATAAGGAGTTTTGTTCACTGGGAACATGTCCCCTGTCCTGATACTTCCAGCAATGAATTAGGAAACAAGTTTCCATGTTTTGGACAGGCTTATGTATTAAGAGTTATTGCCTGGAAAGGCCATTAAGAAAATAACTGCAGTAAAACTGTGAATCAATTATGGAAGAATATCTGAAATGCAATTTTAGTTTATAGATGCTTTCAAGCAATAAAGCATGATGAGTTAATTCTCTTATGCCTATTTCTAGAGCTGCAAAGATGAGATTAGAACTTGCAGATTTCTTGTCTATGCTGAGTCCACAGACAATTTAAATTCTACAGCATTTACTGTACTAATGCATGGAACATGGTGTTTTAATATTACTGTTCCAGCCTTCTGTTTCCCCACTTTACATATTTTAGTCTCCCATTATGAACCACAAATAACCACTGTAGAGGAAAAATTTACTGTGAAAAAATAGAAAAAATTTAAAAAATAAACAAAGAAACAAACCTCCTATAATTTATGTAAATTGCAAAATATTGAGTGTAACTGGCTATCTGTTCATTGACATCTCATAGCGTCATGAGACAAAAGCCTTTTCTGTTTACAACCTTTTAGGCAGTTTGGGTTGTTGGTAGTCATTTGAACAAAATTGTCTGCCTAGCCTTAAAAACAGGAAGTGGAACTGTTTAATGTGAAAACTGAGTCTGAATTGTAAAACGCATGGAAAATAATACAGCAACTACTATAACTTCCAGTAGTTTTTATTCAAAGTTGCTTCAGAACAAAGGCTACAAAAGAGTCATTTTAAGAAATACACCTCAATAGAGAAGAGATACATGAAAAACCATAGAAGGGTGGGCTATATTCAAATACCAGTCTCACACTTGTAATGAAAAGTAAGAACAATCCAGTGTATTCTCTGAAGGCTCACAATATGAATCAATATGTCCATGAGTAGGTGTTAAGTAGAGTACGATAACGATTAACTCTGTTCCTACCGCCTACACTACCGCGGTATTTGAATACTATAGAATTGTTAGTGGATTTTGTCTCTCCGATGTTATTCCCCCTCCTTCTCCTCCTAAGGCAGGGAAATAAGCCTTCTCACAGGTAAGTAGGTGTTAAGCCTGACAGAGAAAAAGGGGTTTTTGGTGGAATGAGCAATGTGTGTGCCTGGGTGCAACCCCACTGGTGTGGCCTGCCCATCCCTGCCAGTACCTACAGGCCTGATTACAATTACTAATTCCTTTGCCTAGTCCTATGAAGAGTGATTGTAGGGTTTGGTCTCTATGCAATAAATATATGGTCCTGAAAGGGACTCCTCTATGGACATTAGGAAAATTACAGCCTTGGAAAGTCCATGAGAGTTTCTTTTGAGCCCTTCCTCTGGAAAGACTTGTGTCTATTGTCTCTGTATTGCTTACAGCGTTAGACATGAAACCTCCCTTTGTGAATTTTTCTGGTGAAACCTTCATATGATGAAAACAGTGAGGACATGATGGCTACTCCTATACCATAGAATATGAAACATTGCCTTCTTTTTTTACTACTGCTATGACTGTTAAAATTGGATAAATTAATTCCTTCACTGGGTGGTGAAATTCCATAAGTGTTAAAGTGATTCAGAATCCATGGACCACAACACATTAAAATTTTACTTTCTTTCTTTTATTTTATATGCTGTCAAAACAAGGAAAACTAAAAGGCTTCATTCAAAAAACACTGGAATGGGATGTTTGGAGAATACCAAGAGTACCCACCCTTCCCCCTTTGTTTATTTGCCAAAATAAGCCAAATGGATGCAGTTTGGTGAATGGTATTTGGCTTGCAAGAGTTGTATCTTCTCAAAGCAAATGGTTCCAACAATGGTTCAGGCAGCATTTTCCAGCAGGTTTTCTGTGTGTAGTACCTCAGGACCCTGCAAGGTGGTGGCTTTGAGAGACTTGTACATACTCTCTAATCCTTTTTCAAATCATCTTTTCAAAGTGCCCTCTTTCTATGCAGCCTCTAGATAGCTGATGAGTGATCATGGCAGTAAAAGTTGTGGTTGTTACAGCTCTGCCTAAATCAGAAGAGTGGAAGGGGGTAACATGGGGATATAGAAGTACACTCCTGAGCCAGACCAGGGCTCTGTTGTTCCATGTTCTCTCCCCAGGAGTAACAGTAAAAGCAGTGATTTAAGGAGGCAGTGCAAGCTTGGCCATTATCTGCAGTCCATACCCCTTGTATTCCCTGAGCATCAAAATCCTCCTGTGGTAGCAAATACCAGAAATCCTCTATGTGTTTTGTAAAGAAGCAGTTTATTTTATCTGTTTTAACCCAATCTTATATTGGTTTCATCAAGCACCCATTTCTCAAGTTACAGGACTTGGTGAAAACAGTTCTGCCTTTACCTGAGGAAGTGCTGTGTGCAGCCAGTGGAGGTGGAGGAGGAGAGAGGAGGAAAGAGCATACAGGGGTTTCTTATAATTCCCTGATCAGAAAGTTGTGTAAAAATGTGTTTGTTAGTAGATTAATTAAACTAAAGCTCTAGCAGAAGCCAAGTAACACCATCTCAGTAGCTGTGTCCTGTCCCTGAAGGCTAGCCCAGCATTTATATATTCCAGAATAAGGGAACCAAATTAGTGGCTCAAATGTGGTCATTCACTACCTGCATGAGAGCATGTGGCCCTCTGCCATGTACAGAAACCTTGTCTGGTACTTAGCCTAAATTTTACTTTCTTTAGAATTACTTTTGTATATGCAAGCATAAACCCATAGACCACAGTAAGTAAGTGGTTTTCTTTCTTAATTTTCTCTGTATATCTTGTCTTATCCATAGCTGTCACTGTGTCAGGTTATGTGCAGCACAAAGGCTTTTTTTAGCTTGTTCTCTATTCACTAGATTCTCCCTATCCAATGGCAATTTTAGTTGTGTTTTTACTTCACTCTGATTTCCCTGAATAGGATTTGTCTCTTGGCTGTCTCATGTATGTTTTATTTCAAGAGGTGTTTGGTGTCTGGTATTTCTCAGCTCTCCGACTGGTTTCTCTTAAGGTCCATGAAGGTTTCTAATTCCAGAGACGCCCATATTTTTTTATAGTCTCACTGCTTGAAGCGGAGGCCAAGAGACAAAACAGAAAGAAAATCAAATATATGCCTGGGAACTACCATCTCCTATTAGTGGCTTTATGCAACTGCCTTCTATTAGAGGCTTCATGCTGCTGTTACCAGAGATGTTTCTGAATCAAAACCTTGGAATTAAAACTCTGGAGCCCCGGCGGGGGAAGGGAGTTGCTCTAGATCTGAAATCTTATGCTGGGTCCCTCTGGCTTCTCTCCGCGGTTTCCTTCGAGGCACGTTTCGTTGGGAAATAAAACTCCTCAAAGGATGCAGTGTTAGTGCCCTCTTGTGGGAGGAAAATGGAGACGAGGTGCGGAAAAAACTGCCACATAGCAGTGTGACAACGTTTAAAGCAGATTAGAAAGGATTATTTTGGCAAGAGGTGGAAATGGGGAGTTTGCTCGGCTATGCAAAAATACTTTTTTCAAGGATTTATTGACGGGCACCAGAGGAGTGTTGGCCAAATGAGAATTGAGCAGATTGCCTGTGTCAGGTCTGCCGGCCTCCCGGCTCAGGTGTGTGGCACGGCACGGTGGAGCACAGCCAAGGGATGCTGGCACCAGTGCCACCACAGGCAGCGTGTTGTCCCCTGCACAGTGCCAGCCCCGCCGATGCCTGAGCAGGGGCTCAGCTGGGTCCTTGGGCCTGGCCATTAGCCTGGGCCCAGCTCAGCTCATCTGTGGCTGCAGCTTCGCAAAAGAGGTTCAGAGTCCTCTGGCATGAACTTCTTTAGATTCCATTGTGTGGCACTGAGAGGCCTTGCATTTCATCAGCTCACACGGGTTACCTCTGGAAGGGGACTGTATAATCTTTGTTTTAGCTATGTAATCTTTGTTCATGACGTCTCATACCTATATCTTGGTGTTCTGGCTTTTCAAGATCCTTTCTGATTATGAAGAACAGAGTCCCTAAACTATAAGAGAAAGTGTGGTTCTCTCCACATTTTAGCTTGGTGTATTTCCCATTCTTTTTTCCTGCAGTCATCTCTTAGCGAGTTATCTGAGCTGTCTTTGGTTTCCTTCTGCATTTAATAGTTCTGGTCTTAGCTGTTTGAAGAAAATGCCCATGAATGCTGACCAATTCTTGATACAAGAGATTGTCTGTGGTAATATGTGGAAAAGAAAGTTTCATCTCTCTGAGGTAACAGGCTGTTAGATTCCACTTTCTTTAAGCAATGAAGTCTGTGAGCCAGCAGCATCCAGCATTAAAAGACATTAATGGAATAGAGATAAGCTTATTAAATCAACATTAAGTAGCAAATAAGACACAAACTTACATATAAAGCCTTCTCCCAGGCTTGATGATTATAAGATTTCACTGGAAGCTTTTTTCTGGTTTCAAGGTTTCTTGAAGATTTCAAACCCCTGGCTTAGTTTATTTACAGATGAGAAGTATACTTCTTTAGGCCAGTCCCAGGCTCCACATTTCAAGTTCAGTTAACTGAGTGGGCTGCATTTTTAAGCAGAGTCCTCAAACCTACTACAGGCTTGGCTAGATCTCAAGGTTACTTGTGATTATTCATAAGCAACAGCTGTACTATATGACCAATCACGGGGGTAGTGGCAAGGAAACCAGCATTGTAGTTCTAAATCACCTTTGAGTTTTATACCTGAAACTATTTAAAGTAGAAGCTAGGGGAAAGTAATGTCTGCCATTCAAATAAATAGAGGATGCCATTTCTTTAACAGAAAGATAGAAAGAATTCTTCGTGCGGGTGGCGTGGAAAATGATGTATGACATTTCAATAACTGCTTGCTACTTTTTTCTTAACCCTGCATTAAAGACATAGTGTGTTTAACATGGGAACCATCACCAGGCACTCAAAGACTCCCATTGTGAAATGGAAGGAGATGGGAAGAAGGAAACAGGCAAACTATCGTGCTGCTGTCAAGTCTTCCAACTCCGTCTTCTGATCTTCAAGTGATTGTTTTCTCCCCAGTCCTTCTTTTTTACTTTCAGTAGCACTTATCCTGCAGTAAGGATAGAGGAGCAAATCAGGCCTACCCTTTCTATCTCTGCTCTTTTCTATGGGATGGGTTCTATCACAAACTTTCTTCCAAGGCTGGTCCCCTTTTGGCATCCAGTTTGTTTCAGCCATCTGCATCTCATTATCAATTATATACAGTCCTCCTTCAAAGCATTTCACTATAAATGTCAATGTCTTATAACATCCTTATCTGCAGAGTGATGTGTGTCAAATCTGCCTTATCACAATCTGCCACTAGGGTTTTTACATGTGTAACTTTCATTATAGTTGACGAGAGTGATATATGCAAATCTACCATATAGCAAGCAAAAAGCCTGTTTTAAATAATGAGATTTGTGGAAATACCCTCTGTATACCACAGCAAAACTAACATAAGATAGAAACAACACCTATTAAAAGTTAAATATGCTATGCCAAAATGAAGACTATTAAGGCTGCTTTACAAACTTATACTTAGGTCTGTCTCTGGTCCATCTTGGGCCAAGTAAGAGAATATTCTATAATTTCAGGTTTAGATAATTAGATGGACAAGCCAAGGGCCATAGCAGACAGTAGTAGCAGCTGTATTGTTACTTGAGATGTTACAGGATGAAAAAAACAATTGAAGGAACTCGGGAAAGGACTTAGTGAAAATTTGAACCAAATGATAAAATTCTGTACAGCACCCCAGAGGAAGTGAGTTTGATTCAGCTTGTCACCAAACACTCAGAATCAACATGCCACACAGTACTCTGGCCACAGAAATGCTTTTACTGGCAAAGAAATAAAATGTATGTAACAAGGCACAACTTATATTGTTCATATCCATTAAAGACAGTGAAACTATCACATTAGCTGCTGACTAAAAGCTTCCCAATTTGTAATTGGCTTAGACTGAAACAACACAAGTGGTGTCAGTCTGGTGCCATGTATGTAGGAGTGCTTCAAGGCACAGACTGAGTTTACAGGATATGAGGCAGTAAGCAGTTGGGTATCAGAAACAGAATTAGGACAGAAGCTTTAATCTGTTATAAATATAAATTGTTTGGCTTTTTTCCAGGCTTTTTAGACATGAATTTGCTTTCTGGGTTCAATTCCCACAAACTTCCTGTTCCTCTCAGGCAAGTTTCAGAGCCAAATGCTGATCTTCGTTTATTCCTTTGTAAATTCCTATTTCTTCATCTGTAAAAACGAAGAACTTTCCTCACACCTTGCATTTTGCCTGTTTGTCACAGAAACAGACACGTACCTTGCACCTGCCAGTGAAATCTTAGCTGGTGTCTCTATTTGCTAATACAATACAAGCAATGGATCAGTACTCACAGCAGATTTGAGCAAGTTCAAGGTGCAGTCCCAAATTCCAAACACTGTGACAGCAAGAGAGCCATGTAGCACCAGCACATATGCAGTAATTCAGAAATGAGATTGACCAGAAGGATTTACCCACACAAATAAAGGTTCAGGAGTTTAACTCTGAAAATGATTAACCAATAAAATAAACTTTCTAAAGAAGTGGTGGGATTTCTCTATTTGTTGATATTTTGAAATAAGTTTGCAGTTATGTTTCTGGATGTCTATGTTAATCAAACACTATTTTTTGTCTACCATGCAGAGACAGGCTAGAGTAATTCTACATTCCATCCATTTAAAGAAATCAAAATAATTCAGTTAATGTGGTAAACCTTTCAAGTCCCTCAGGTCTAAACAGGAGAGACAAAACATAATGGAGACTCAGAATGAAGAACATATGAAGAACATTCATACATGAACCTGCAAAAGACCAAGCAAAACTTTGCTTCAGACTGATAGCAACTTAGTGTCTCTATTTCCAACAGACACAGTTTTAATAATAAAAGCAAAGAGAGACCAGATTTGTGCAAAGTAATGCAAATCTCCTCCTCAGGATCTGTGTGCTCCTCACTCTCCTTAAATATGTAACAAAGTGCGTTTGCAAAGACACCTCTCATTTAGAGTTAAGACTATAAAGAATTTAGAAATTAAAATGTATGTTTTTCTGAAAGCAAGTAACCTGAATTCAACAACACACCTGAGTAGATTATAAACCTATTCTTTTTTTCTCAATGTTGAATAATCCTTCAAATTACACTGAAGAAAACACCCTGGAAGTACTATCTAAAACATCTTTACTGTGCAGCCATATTTATTAGGGAACATATATGAGTAAATTTTGGAGTCGTGTACCTGAAACAGATATTTTAATCTTGAAAGTCCTGTTAACTGAGAGGAAAGGTGACTACATTTCAATATCAAAACTGGGACACTTTTGCACTGACGTGTTTTAGGATTATGAAATGTTTCTCTGAAAGAGAGGCATTCTTCTTGTAAACAATTAGTATATTGTTACGCACTGGAAAGCCTTAGATGTGGCAGTGATGTACACCTCTTTTTCTAAATAAGTATTTCCAATAGTTTAATGTCTGATCTGCAGTTTTCTCCCAGCATTGAAAGTCCCTATTAATATTTACTTTCTGAAAAGGAACAACTTAATGAGGATTAGGCATATCAACTTTTTCTCTTGCTTCCAAATACTAATCATCTCACCAGCAACCCAGTGCACAGGTTGGTTTCATTTGTGATAAAGACAGAACAATGTGTCTTGGGGAAACATGATGTAGCCACCTACTTTGAAAAACTTGATTTGAGAAGATGAGGTGTAAAAGATTTTCCTGCGCAGTGAGAGAGCATCATACAGAATCGGGGCTTGAATGAACATAAAAATTCAGATCATATGGGCGTTTTACTAGAGAACTCACATATGCTGAATTGTTTTGTCATGTTGTTTTTTCCTACGTGCAGGTAGAAGAAGAAAACAGGAAACAAAAGAACAGATGTTACTGACAGGCTGAGAAAGTTGGGGCTGTTCAGCTTGGAGAAGAGAAGGTTCTGTGGAGACCTCATAGGAACCTTCCGGTATCTGAAAGAGGGCCTACAAGGAAGCCAGAGAGGGGCTCTTCATGAGGAACTGTAGTGACAGGACAGGGAGTAAGGGGTGCAAACTGAAAGAGGGAAAATTAGGTTAGATATGTGGAAGAAATGCTTTATTGTGGGGGCAGCGAGCCACTGGCACAGATTGCCCAGAGAAGCTGTGGATGCCCATCCTTGGATGTGCTCAAGGCCAAGTTGGATGGGGCTCTGAGCATCCTGTTCTAGTGGGAGGTGTCCCTGCCCATGGCAGTGTTGTTGGACTAAATGATCTACAAGGTTCCTTCCAACTCAAACCATTCTTTGATTCTATAACCCAAGAGAAATAGAAGGAACCAAAATGTAACAGCAGAGTGAGAGGGGGTATGGGCATCGTGGCAAGGAGGTTAGTGCAGGGAATGTGTTACAAAATGTGGATATTGGGTTGTGGAAATAGGTCTGTCAGGGAAGTACCTTTATACCAAATTAACATGGCAAGAAAGTAATGAAAAAAACTCCCCAGACACTCCTGCTAATAAGTCTTATCTTTGATCTTAAAGAGCTTAAAGCAGTTTACTTTCCATGCCTGTGTAAACCATTTGTACTAGTAAATCAGAAGTGCATGCTCCACATCCTGTTACCTTCAGATCTGCCTCAATAGCCACAAGCTGTGTAATGCCAAAAGACATGCCTCTATCTTAAAGAAGAAAAAGAGCCCTGAAGGTCCTTTTGATCTAAATTGAATCTCATTCAAATCTATACAAACCTTTATGTCTGTGGCACATAATACATGCCTCATGGCCTCATTCCATTGCATTCACATCGATGTCCTGTGGTTTCCTTGTCATTTTTTTAAATCAAGTCACATGAAATAATTGCTGCCTACCTTGTTCTGATAATCTCGATACCGCATTTTCCTGTCACACAAACATCTTTTTCAGAGTAATTTCATCTTAAAATCTGAACCCAGCAGAAAGGAAACAGAATGTGAGGGCTTTTTAAACGACCTACTACACCACACTGAGAGTCTGTTCTAAGTACCGTATCCTAAACTTAAGTGTTGGGATCAAAGTGAAGTAAAGGAATGATATAAGGAACTGGACCATATCTTCTTACAGCTCTGACACCGTCAGTATCCTCCCAAAGATGTGGGTTGCTTCGGTTCTAATTAGAGTAGTAAATTTATTGTCCTTATGCTTTCACTTGAGAAAATTTCTAGTAATTCCATTATGGGTGGCTTGGACCCAGACTCCCAGGCTCCATGTTAATTCTCAATCTGTTCTTCTCCTTGCATGGGAAGAGGGCTGGTGGCTGGCACACTTGTGCTTTATGGCTGTAGGCAACACAGAGGCACTTGCCTGCTGTCAGTTTGGCTGTTCCCAGTACATAAAGGTCACCCAGCCCCTGGCAATGGGCACTGCAGTATTTTTCACTTCTCCCCATTAAAAAATGTGATGGTTGGCCACAGCTAAAAGCCAACATCCACTAGCTGACCATGATGGGGACCAGATGTGCTAAAACAGAAGCATCTTCATCATAAAACTATTTTGATAAGTTTCAGCAGTTTACTGCTGCAGGTAGCATTGATGTCACTGAAATAGTGACTCAGTTTGTGTGACTCTTGAATTACCTGAGCTGAAACTGGCAATGCGTGTGCCAGTAAAGCCTGTTTCAAATTTGGTTTTAAGTGATCTGAGCACATTCCCCCTCCCTCACTCTAAAACTAGATTGAAACTATCACCTGATAAAATCAAATTATGAGCCTTCCTGAGAAGAGAGCTTAGACCAAGACTTACCCAGGTCTCACTTCATATAAAGACTTAAATAAATAAATGCATACATACATACATAAATAAATGAATCCATATTAATCCAAGGCAGCACACCCACTACAGCATCTTTTCCCCTGTTTCAGCTTTATGGGTTGAAAGCAAGAGTCCAGATTCATTTTGAGGCAGAAGTTGTCTGCTGTCAATAAGCAAAACAGCTTTCTAGAACCTGGGGGAATGGGATGAGCTGTGTCTTACACGATCTTCCTCCCTGGTGTGTCATATTGAGTGGAAGGCACAATCCTGCTCCCTAGGAGAGAGCACACCTGCAGCTGTGTGTGGTTTGCTGTGGGCCAGACTCCAGTGAGCTCAAGCTGTGGTGCTGCTGAGAGTTAGGTGCTGGGTGGAGTGGGAGCCTGGCCAGCAACTCACCTCACTCTTCCTTTGGTCATATCGGAGCTGAGGTTTATTTGTCCTTAACAGCATAGGTTTCCCTCAGTGACCTAAACTCCAAGTGCATGTGTGGGAGCAGAAACTAACTGCCATTGAAAATAACAATGGAGAGACACAGGTAGAGCTGAAGCCTCTGACAGCTGTGAATAGGAGCACGTTCTAGGTCCAGACTGCTCTTAAGCACCCAGCTGAACTCCTTCAGATAGGAGCCCTGAAACCAGCTTGGAATCATTGCCAGTAACTCTTATCAGCAGGACTAGACATCCTTTGCCACTGTTGTGGGCCCCATTTTCTGCCACTGCCATAGACCTACCAGGCCTTAAATATCCTTTAAAAAGTCCTTTCCAAAGGAAATGAAAAGAAAAAGAAGGGAAAAGGGGAAAGCAAATAAGAAGGGAAGGGCCTTCCTTTACCAAAGGAGGCTATATGAATGTGCTAGAAATAAAAAGAACCTTGAAAAAGATTATTAGCCAGTGACATTTTCAAAGCAGATGGAATTATCAGAGTGCTTGAGAACAAGGTGCCAGGGGAGACTGTTGTCTCTTTTTGCTTTCAAGAATTAAAAAAAGGCAACTAGAAACATGGACAGGGTTTACATAGATGAAACTGTTACAGCTGTAAAAGGAGTAAAGGAAATAGAGAAGAGAGAATCTGGGTTAGACCATTGTGAGACAGGTTAACTTTGCCTTGCTGATGTTGTGTTGTTGCAATGGTAGATAGGGAATGAAGCTTGCAAGCAATTAGCAAGAGAAGTAGCTGAGGTGGGATGCTAACATCAGCAGCTGGATGGAAGTCTCAGAGGTGTGTGATGTTTGGACAGAGATGTCTTCAGAAGACAATATAAGCAATGTGAGCTTTTACTCTACTCTGTGCAGCAAAGCCTGTGCTGGAGTTTGCCCGTAAATTGTGAGCTCAGGTTTTACAATCCTATCAGTTAAATCCTTGGAATTTTCACATTCTTGGGAAGAGGATTTAGTGGAAATAAACTATCCCCACAGCTGGAACAACACCTCTGAAGGAACTGCTTTTTAGATCTCCTGAGGGAGGCAAAAAATGGGCATAATTTATGCTGCTCTGTTGTTATTCATTCCTTCAGGAATTATTGTTCCATATGAGCAAAGGTAGGACAAGTAGACTAAGTTGCCTGAGGTACTACTGAGCAGTGAACAGATGGTTGGAAAAAAGATGTATAACAGTGCTTAAATTTTTTTTCCAGGGATGGTAAACTAGCCCTTATTTAAAGTAATTTTGCTGAGGGGCTGCTCATGAATTCCTCTTCATCACAGAGATTCACAAAACATCCCTCTGGTGCATATGCATGGACATTGTAGTGCATGTGGCATGTGGGAGACTCTGTTCCTGGGTTGTGCTGTTTACCCTTTCAAGGAAAGAATAAATACTGTTTATTGTTTATGTAGGACAATTTGCATTAAGTTCCTGTGAGTTATGCTGACACCAATAAGGGCAAATAAGGCCATCGTAACATTCCTTCTCGGTAAAGTAGTGGTCAAGCTAAACCCTAGGTTATCAGAAAGCCTTTGGATTTTGAATAAGAACAGTTATTCATGTACTGAAAGCTGTGTAAACCCTTCCATATGGCAGAACTATTGCACAACATGTCCGTCAGTGGGTTCCTGATTCACTGTGATGAGGGTGATACATGTGGGGCACGTATCTGACATCCTGTCTCACAAAATTGTACCCTTTCTGAGAAAGAGCCTAGAGATTGCTAAGCTTTGTGTAACGGTAGGACCCTTTGAACAAGGTGGATTCCATCCTCTCAGGGAAGTGTTTGTGTTTGATACATTAAAAAAAAATCTCAGTGTCATCTCATAGACACAGGATTTTAAAAAATGAATTTTTCTGACTTTTTCAGGTCTTTCACTTCAAGCATAAACCAGAAATAATTGTTTATATGTCATTCAGAACAGAATGATGATAATAATTAATGGATGAATATGTATGTGTATATGTATATATGCAACATATTACATAATATACAGAGAGTATTTGTTTATATATAATATAAAATACTGATTATAATTTTTTCCTTACCATCTGTAACTCTAGTACATGTGAGTGGCATTTATACTGAAGTTTTCAGCCGTCATTCAACCCAGTTCTCAGAAGCCAAAACCACATATGTGTCTAAGCAGTTTGTAGAACGCCAATAATGTCTACAGCTAGGACACCTCAAAGGCCACTCTGGGCTGGCTGCATCCTTCTCACCTAGGAAAAGACAAGGGTATAGCAGCAATCGTGGCTATTGCTGTATATCTGGTGTTCTCCACAAGCTTTTCTCGCTGAAGAAATCTTTCACATCTGAGTAACATACTAGAGATCCACTGATGAAAACACTCTGGGAGCACAAGAGAGTGCCACACATTAAAAACCAAACAAACAGGATCTTTATTTCTTTGGGAGAAAACCATTTCAATATTGATCTGCACAGGGTTTAGAAATTATATGATTTTACTGTGCATAGACTTTTAAACAGATTGTCCTTATTCCTAATTTTTATAATTGTGCACCATGAGATCTCTAGTTGATATAAGAGACAGAGACATGGTTACAAAACATAGATTATTTACTGTGTTATCCTAAGTTCACTAGGCACATTCTCTTTTTATGTGAGAATATTATACAGCATAGAGTCCACAATGCCTTGCCCCCACTTTGCACTGCTTAGGTTATTACCATAAGGATACTGGGTCCTGAATGGGGGCTTCTCCCCTGTCCTTCTTCCAGGAGGGCACCATTGCACTGAGAGACTCCTTGCTTTCATTGTCTGTGTCCATGGAGAGGACCCACAGGTGAAAAACCCATGCTGCAGGATGCAAGGAAATATCCAGAACAGGAAAACCCATCACATACAAGCCTGAATATAATTATGGAACTCCCAAATATATCTTGGGCCCCAGAATATATTAGGGTGCTCTCAACTGACCTGTCATTGCAGGGGGAAGAATCTGTCATAATTTCTTATGATGGAGACCTTGCCATGACAGCTGTGCTACCCCTGCTACAATGATCAGTCATATCTCAGGAGCCCAGTAACAAAGGTATCTTGTTCAGTTTTCAGCTCAGTTTGGAACTGGGATTAAGGGTGTCCATGAGTTGGAAGAGGAAAGGAGCATCAAGCCCAGGGAGCACAGCATTTCTAGGCAGACCCTGTTCCTCTGCCAGCTGTGTTGCACTAGCCAGATTCAAAGCTTGATTCCTGCTTTGCCTTCTGTTTGCTCCAGTTTCAGACATCTATAGAGGTCACTGAAGTCCTTAATCATGCAGCCTGAATTCTTGCTAAGGAATTCCTTCCCAGCAGCAGCAGTACTCTGAGTTGCCAGTTTCTGAAGAGAAAGTACTGAGCTGTGAAACTGGAAAGTGGAATTTGCTGTGGCTTATTTGGGATCTTCTGAGTTCCCAAGGGAAGCTCACAGACTTTTAGCTGATGCAATATGGAACCTACTTTTTAGTTCTGCACAGTATCTGCACCTGAAGTAAGTGGACTCCTGTTGCACAGATACACTCACCACAGTTTGTGCTTTGTGGTAAATAGGTTTTGACACACAGTTGTTTGTAGTGAAAAGACAGAGGTCAAGATCAGAGCTGGATGTTGGTGGCCTATCAGCTCACACTTGCTGTGGCTTCAAGTAAACACCGAGGCAGCGACTGAGGTGACACTTCCACTGCTGTTGCCTCCAAGCCAAGTGAGCATTACCCATTTATAGCTGGGCTAGCTCGGAGCAGGTGGAGTTCAGAAGATGTGTATAGATGGGAAAGACTTTTGTGATTTTATTCTATTTACATTATGTGTACCAGAAGGCCTGAAAGGAGGGGTCAGGGTCTTGCTATTCTTGCACAGCATAACACTGCTCCACTGAGGAAACCCCAGATTAAAGGCAGGAGACAAATCTGAAGGAACAGGAGGGGAAGAATTAAACAGAACAGTAGAGAGATCAAAATTATTAGCGAGAAGTATTATTTAGCTCCTTTGATTTTTCTTTAGGCAAAAAAAAGAGAATATATATTTGTTTGGCAATGGGCTTATAAGGAAGTGTGCATCAGTTCTATGCTCCTTAGAAACACTTCTGCATATTTGATAGATTGAGTTATTTGATCTTCAACATCTCGATATGCTTAGATAACATGCAACTTTCAAAAAGAAATTTAGTTTGTAGGGGTTTTGGTTCCTGGAGTCTGTGTGGTTAATCACTCACTTAAATACTGCTATTTTTATCTTGGTAATATTGAAGTTAGTATTCTCAAAATACACCCAGTCTTGATAAAAGATTCTGACTGTTGCTTTACCAAAGATAAGTGTTGCTGAAGTTGCCGATTTTGGTCCCAGGCCATCATGAGAAACTGTCTGGGTTTGTTGAGAAGGCAGGCTGCTGGTAGCAGCATATGCTTGCTTAGCATACAGTCAGGGAGAGAGTACCATCTCCTAACAGATCTGCTTACTCTGTGCCTTTAGGGTTGTACTTGTGCAGTTTCATTATGAAAATATTTCACTTATTTCATGTTGCTGGTAGCCCCACAGAGCAGAGGCACACTGAGAAATGCTTTTTTGGCTGGCCTCACCAGCTGAACTTCCAAACAAGGGTTTGATTTTCCACATGTGAACTCACATTGCTATTATTTTCTTCTACGGTTATTTGCAAACATCATTATCTGTGATGTTTTGCAGTGCTGCATGAATACCCTAAACATTGCCCTGTATATGTTCAGTGGACTCTCCTGGAATTACCAACAGGTGCAGGTGTCAGTGGAATTGTTCTATAAGCCCAGATCCACATGTGCAAAATCACAGACCAGCTGCTTTTCATGCTCTTTGCATTGGTTCTCAACCCTTTTTGATGTAGAAGAGGCAACTATATAAGTCTGTGTTGAGAAAGGGGTTGACATCAAGAGACATCAAAATTCTGGCATTTCCATCAGATTATTTACTGTGCTGAAGTCTCTTGCTGTTAGTTAGAGAAATCTGTGAAAATTTGTGGTCCTGAAAAAACTTGAAGACTCAGAAAAAATTTGAAGAAAGCTAGTCCTGATTGTCCAGCCCTTACCCCAGAGAGCTGGCTGGAAGGCAGATTCCCAGGGACCTCCAACAGGAGGGGCACTTCAGTGGGAGCTTTACTGCAGCAGTGCTGGAACTGGCCTGAAGAGCTGTTAGCAGTTACTACCCAGAAACCAGAGAAAACCAGTTTGACTCTTCATTTTATTTAAGTTCATCTTACTGAAGTTACCTCTGCAAATAAAGGGATTAAATTTGGCTTAAATCTTTCATCAAATCTAATAAAAACCACAGAACTTTATCAAATTTTTACTACAATACAAGCACATCTTGAAAGTAATGTGAAATTTGCATTATTTTGATGTCAAATCAAAAGTAGCCAGATGTGGCAAAGTACAAAAGTATTTACAGTTTAGTTGTATTTTAAGCAAATTTGACCTAAATATCAACTTTGGTTAAGAAGCCCAGATCATTTAACTTTTGCATAGTTTCGAGTTTTATTTAAGTTTTAGTGTATAGTTTGCACTGAAATAAAGTAGCTTTGCAAAGCATTACTTGAATACAAGCTGTCAATAGGAACACATTTGACTCCTCCTCATCCATTTAGCCTCCTAGAATTTTCCCTTTCTCATTTCAAGGGACCCAGTTCAGTTTGCAGGCATTGAGCAAATCTTTCCTGAAGTTCAGGCAAAGGATAGTCCTCACCTGGCTTGTAGAGCACGGCTCATCTCTTCCACCCTGCTTCCTGTATGAGCAGAGTTACGTGCAAAGCCCTTTCTTGTCTTCCTTCCCTTCAGAGCTACAGCACCATGAGCAGAGGTGCCTGCAGGAGAGGAAATTAAGCATTGGTATCACAAGGTCCCAGGTGGGAATTCTGTAACCCAGAGCAGTGAGGTAGCAGAAGGGAGAGAGAGGGAAGAGAACAAGACCTCCCTTCTTCCTTGTATGTATGCCTGAAACCTTACAGCTTGTTCTGCTAGCTATACCCCACTAATTCCAGAGTCTCTTTCCTGCTTCTCTCACTCACTAAAACCTTACTTTTGTGAATTTTGCCTGTATGAGGCACAGTAACAGGGGTAGCTCTAAACATGCTTGGTAGTTTCCTTACAGCAGTATTAGTCTGTGACACAGGAGACACAGGAAACACTGGTGATGTGTAAGACACCAGACAATGATGTATAAGATGGTTGCATAAAACCCTCTCAAAGTTCTAAACTTTCATAGGTGTTCCTTTGCCCTTGGCAGAAATGGGCCACTGTTTCTCTGCAGGCACAGGGTGTAGCCAGCATCCAGATGCAAAATGCCTAATTAGGTGATTTATAATTGTGTCAGTAGCATGTGGCTCACCCAATGCAGAGTATTTTACTGAACATTCACCTGGTTATCAAATAACCCCTCCCATGAAGGGTGATTTAAATGACCTGAAACAGGCTGAAGGTTCAATGGGGTGAGAGTGAGTATGGGAAAGAGAAAACTCTGTAGTCCACTAGTCACTGGCAGTCACCTGGGAAAGGCAAAGCTGTAGTTCTGATTAAAAATCTGGGTTTGGTAGTTTAACCTGGAATTCTTCACACAAAGTTCATTAGCAGTCCTTGGGATGATACTGTGAGGGTGCAACCATTGGACTGCAGAACATGTTCCACCCCTTCCCCAAGTCTGTGACCTGCTGCAGTGAAGTCACTGGGAAGTGCTGTCCCCAGGCCCCTGGGATGAGACACTGCAGTACTTCAGGCAGCTGTGGCATCCTCTGCCCAAGCCAAGCAGCTGTATATTGGGTTGGAGAAGCCTGAGTGTTTCAGATCACATAGAACACCAATATCTTACTGGAGAATGAGCCATGTTCTTGGTATATGTCCTATCCATTTTTTTTAAAATCCCTTTCTGACATTAAAGCCATTTATCCTGTAAAAACACTTGTGAATTGAGCTGCTGGAATGTGGCTTCAGGGACCTACCATATGTAGGCAAAGCAATAGCACTTTTCTGCTACTGAGTTCTTAGGACAACATCTCTGAACACCTCGAGGTGCTTCAGTGTCCACACAAGCAGGGTCTTTGTGGATTGCTCAGTTGCACCTAAATGCATGAAAATTACCATTGTTGTCCTTGCTCTAGACTCAGATTCTTTATCTGCATTGCCATCACCACAGAAAGCAGAGAAAATGTACCTTAAAAATGACTAAAAAAGGACTCCATGGCCATGGTGGGATGGCCACCAGTTCATGATGGGATGCTTTGATGAGCCATCAAAGTTATCTGACTGAATGTCTCTATTTTAAGAATCCACTGCATGTGTTTTATTCTGCTACCTTAACTGTAGCAATGTTTCTCTGCTTGTTTTTCTCCACAGTTCTTGTTTTTATTGGTGTCTACTAACTGAACCCTTTTTGTCACAGAAAGGGAAATGGGTCACCGTTACCAGAACACTGTTCAAGTCTCTGCAAGATGCTTTGACTAGTCCTAATTACAGAAGGAGAGCTGGGATTTGTGTGCTGAAGGGATTTGGGTCACTTGAAGGCTTTTGTTTAATAATTGTGCCTAGTGGCAGGATTTTTCTTAAAACATACAGAGGCCTCTTTTCTCAGTAAATAAAACATATGTTTTCTTCATCTTGACTGATGAAAAGGATATTTCTCTTACTCAAATTTTCAGTGGAAATTATGAATCATGAGCCACTATTCAACATGGGTGGCTGTTTTTTTTAGTGTGTCTATATTTTCCAGCAAAGGGCATGCTTTTTTCTTTGATCTTGAAACAGAAAGATTACCAACAGAGTTAGTAGGAAGAAAAAACAGGGCTTGATTCATCTGGGTTGGATTCCTGATGCAGATGAAGCCTCCTTTATCTTTTGAAGCTGGTGATGGTGCAGTAGGAAATGCTTCATACCGCTTTGCCTTGACAGTGTGAAAAAGGAAGGAAATGCAGAAAAGGTGCTCAGCAGCATCTCTTGCACTGCCTTGATGTGGTTCTTTGGCCAGGCCAGGTTGCTGCAGACCACTGAAGGTGCCTGTCTGGCTGACAGCACAGCCCTGTCAGGGGCTGAGCAGCTCCTTCACAGATGGAAACTGTGGCAATAGTGCTTGGGAGGACAGTGTCTGCATCAGACCCTCACACAGATGAAGCCCCAGGCCAGGAACAGTTTTGCTGAATAAATATATTGTGCTTGAACGAGATCCTTATTCACTAGCTGCATGTTTTAATCAAAAAAACCCACAGCTTTTTGAGTGATAAAACATGGCTTTTTTTAGAAGCAAAGAACTTTTTGCTCTGGAAGTATGCCTTAAAGATTGCTTATTGTAGCCTACAGAAGGTCTGTAGGTCATAGAAGTTGCTGTCTGGCTAAGGTTTTGTCAATCAGCTGGGTGGATGTCAGGTATTTTTTGGAAGCTACCCATCCTCACAGGCAATGTTTGCCAACTTTTCAAACAGGGCTGTGTCTTGGTCATGAGATATTGCAACTCCCCAAATAGTAAATATTTTAATTTCTTTTTTCTTCCCTACACTCCTGAAACCCGCACATCCCTCTCACACAGCCATGACAATGTCTTTAACTTCTCTTTCATGACCACGGTTCAACCAAGCAGGGCCTTCTGCCAGGCCCTTCCCCAGAGTTGCCCCTTTCTACACAAGTGAGTCGCTGTAAAGTCCTGCTGCTGTCAGCTGATGTCCTGGAGCACTACCCTGCTGCAGGAGGGGAATTCCTGCTTGGGCTTCTGAAGCACAGGCATTAACAGCCAGGGTGTGGAATGAGGTAGATTTCCATGGAGCTGTGGCTGTGACTGAACAGCAGAGACACACCCAGGAGAAGGGACAGAAATGAAAGCATTGATCTGGCTTTCAAGGATGTAGGTAGCAAGAACTACTGAGGTCTACCTCCATTTCATGAGAGCAGCAGCACCAAACTCTGATTCCCTTGAGAGATCCTGTTGTCCCTTTGTCTCATGGTCCTGCCCAGCTGTGAGGTAGCCACAGGAGCACCAACACAGGCAGTTCTGCTGACACTCAGCCAAGTGCTTAATACAACATCCATTGTTTCACTCAGGCCCAAAAGAGCCTTAATGAACAAAATTTTTTTTTTTTTTTGGGGGGGGGTATTCAGTTTGGTTTTTTGGGTTGGATTTTTTTGGGGGTGAGCTGTTGTTTTTCAAAGTGAGAATAATTTGAATTATTGTTAATTGAATATATTGAATATATATATCTATATATACACTGAATTATTATTTATTGTCTATGAATAGACAGAAACAAGTACCTTACATTTTGTGGAGGAAGTAGCCAGCTAAAGGACTGATAATCCCAATTTTGAGCTTCTTCCTCTACTGTTTGACCTCAGGAGCCTGAAAAAAGCCTATGTGGTGCTCATACTCCATAGACTATGTTCAAACTGCCACCCTTGGAAGGCTATATGCTCCCTCCTGCTCTCATCAGCTGGAGCTAACGTAATTTCCACTTTCCTCAGTGTTTCAGAGATTTTTCCAGAAGAACCCTAGGGCAGCAAACGAGCCTTCCTTCTCATCAGGTGGAAAGGGAATTCCCCTTTGCAAGTCTTTGCACGATCCAGACATTAAATCCTGGCCTCAATTTTGAGAGATGCAATACAATATATAAGCAGCAAGTGACTTGCTGCTGCAGTGCATTGAGACAGGGGATGAAATATCATTGGTGATGGATTTGCCAACAGGGTACTAAAAACTGGGAGGAGAGTTGCAGGATTTAATACGTGGAGGACATTTGATATTTCAAAGTTGTTAATGTTTGCAGTTTTTAAAAATGATTATGCTTGATGTGTGTAGCAGCTAAATCTTTCTTGTTGATAATCAGAGCTGATTTATCTTTTTTAAAAAATTGATCTCAAGCCATACAAGATCTTATTACTCCCAAGAGGAATTAAATAGCTCAGGCATACTCATTTAGATAAAGTTCACCCCCGACCTCTTATTCATATCTCCAGTTCATACCTGTCCAGTTCATTTTGCCAGAAAAGCTGTTTAATCCTTCCTATTCCTCCCTCTTCTCCAAGCAACACCACTCACTGAATTGAACTCCTAATCACAGAACATAAATACAAACTTTCATCTCTCAAGGAAATGGGAGATTTTTATCTCAGTGGGTAGACTGCTATAACCATGATGGACTGGACAACTTAAGGGACTTGAATATACAGAATGTCTCACTGCAGTTAAAGTCAAACAAAGGCAGAGACTTAGATCCAGCTCCTCAGTAAATCTTGTATGGGCAGAAGTCCCTACTGACCACATGGATTTATTTTTAACTAAATATTTTCAAATACCTGTCTTTTGTTTCTTGTGGGGTTGTGTTTTTTTTTCGGTTGTATTTTTCTGCATGGCAACTTATAGATTAAAATGTATAGGGAACTTCCTACATTATAAAACACTTTATGAATAATGCTGTGTGATATCTTCAGTACTAATCCTCATTTTGATTCATTTGTTTGCTTTACTCAAGTTTGGGAGCCTCTTTTCCCCAGCCTTAAATAAACTTCCTAAAGCCTGTAAGAAATATGATAGAATTTAGAACTATTTGAACTTTGAAGTCAATTAAATACCTGTACTAAGGGAAAATGGTCCTCTTAGTGTCATTTAGTTCCCTATCCTATATATTATATATGAAACTGCAATCTTAAAGCTAATCATTAAACTCCAAGAGCATTCATACTTGGGTTCATAATTCAGCTTGGGAAGATAAACTTGTAAAATCCATATCAAGGTTTGCATTTTAAGCCATCTCAAGATATGCAGGTGTTCAAATTATGATATATTTATCATTTATCCTTCCTCCAGAAATAGTATTTTCCCAAAACTTTTTCCAAAGAGAGATTTTACTTTTTGAAATTATGACCTGTTAGAATACCAGGCTTTTTGTTTAGTCTAACTGACTGTTATTTTTTATTTTCTTTTATTTTAATCCTTTATTGTCACACAGTCTATAGACTCGGTTCGTGTTATTTTTACATAGTTTTTTTTTCGGTTTTTTCTCATTCTGCATCCTTTATCTTCTTCCAGCTCCTTTTGCTTTGGAGGTATTGGAACTTGGCAGAAAGAAATTGAAAAATGTCCCAAAATAATCTGGGACATTATAAACATACTAAATAAGAGATTAAATGAAAGTAAGAAGATATGGGACAATATGAAAAAAGGTTTCTCATTAAAATAATAGGAAATAAACACATGCAAACAGTGTCATTACCTCATTGCCTAGAAACAGGTCCAAATTTTTGGTTTTCAATTTTTTAATATTTTTTCCCTAAGTCCTTTTCCTGTTACCCACTAAAATGCTATACAGGGATAAATTGCCCTGCACTCTCTCCCCATTGTGCTGTGGATTTTTACTCAGATTAATTCTTTCACATGACAAGCCTGCATGCATGAATGTTCTTATGGACACATATAGCATAATAAAAAAAGTGTTTTATTGAGAATAAAAAAAGATTTTTCCAAAAAGAAAGGAATAATAGAACCTGAGACTTCCACAAGCTTTGTTATAATTAATATAAATCCTTTATCTCTCCAGTGCAGGATGTATGTACTTTGAACTGCTTTGCTCAGACTTCCATCATTTATCATTCATCCAGCAGCATCCCAAAGCAAATCTCAAATTTTTCCTTCTTTCAGAAACTGTTTATTTCTTGAATTTCCTTCTCAGTCTGGTGAAAGGTTCCAGAGGATAGGATCTTGCATTCAGTTCTTCTCATAGGTAATAGATGTTAGCTATTTCCACCAATAATTTTCAAACAGTGATTTCATCAATATTTTTAAAAAATTATTAAATCAATGTATTTATGGATGTACAGGACCGAGCTTAGTTTGCTGGGGAGGTCAAGTAATTTGTCAAAGAATGGTGGGAGAAAATGTAATGTGACTCAATACACCAGGGTTCCCGTCTCCATCTCTGCCTAGGAGCTGGGGAGCTGAGCAGGGCTGTGTAATTGGCAGTCCCCACCTCATTTGATGCTTCACTCATTTTCAGTGTCACAGTTAGCAGCTTGCACCTTCTCTCTGCAATACTTCTGTGTATCCAGGTGTTTGTTGAGGAAAACCTGGTACCAGCTTATTTCCTCCTTGTCCCCATTTGCCCTATCAAATTTGAAACCAGCTTTCTGTATGCCAGACAAGCAAGCTGTGTATCTCTCTCAATGGTATTCTCTGACCAATAGTAGGGGGTTTCTAATGTATTACAGAGAAATTTAGCATCAATGTGCACTCTGGTTCCAGCAGCCCAGAGGTGTCTGGCAAGATATGCGGGTTGGATTCACAGCTGGTCATTTATGGTCAGAGTTTTGGTGGATTTCACATGGAGCATGAAGGACTGATAATTTCATTCATACTGAGGGCTCTGAGCAATGTGAGGCAGGTCAAGTAACCCCTGAACCCTCTAGGGAAGTTGTAAACGATTCATGTCAAACCACAAGGGGAAGATAATTGCAATGCAGAATGCATGAATATACTAGCCATAGGGACTGTGTTGTGTTTGTGCTGCAAGACATGAAAAGGAGAGGTCATGCCTCCTAGTTTAGGGACAGATCTTGTAGGTTTGAACTGACCTAATGAGCAATTGCACCCTTACAATATATTCATCTTGTAATATATTCCTCTGTTAGTAAAAGCATTCAGGATTTAGTTAAATAAGAGGAGCCCCAAGGTGTGAATGGCAAAGATGTATTGATAGTACAAATACAAAAAATGCAGATGCATGTAACTGAGGCAGAGTGTCACAGAGAAGTCTCTGCTGTACTCTCTCAGGTTTTGTTCCCCTGCTAAACTAACCCTAACAAAAAGGCATGTGCAATACATGGCAGTATGGCTATACCACAAGGGTTGGCTTTGGAGGTATTTTTGGTTTTGTCCCCAGTGGAAAGTTTATCATAAAGGAGACTAGAAAATAAAAGTTCTTTCTGTAGCAGCACTACAGGAATCTTACATTTTCTTCAACTAAAAGTTGACATCTTTAACATGTTATCATTTCACGTCCAAGTCAGTGGATCAGGCAGGGTGCCAGTTCACAAACAAGGCTAGAGCAAAACACAGCTCAGAACAGTACTACTGTGGGTGTCACATGACTGAGCACAGGGCCATCATAAGAGCTCAGGGAGGCTGGGAAAAGTGGGGAAACGCTGATTTCCCATTGTCCAAGTTCAAGTAGCTGGAAAACTGCTTCCAAAATTTCCATGCCACAAGCAACTTATACCTAGAATAGAAATGGAGAATCAGTTATGTGCAGCACCCATATGTCTGAATAAGTCCAAATTCTGCTTCTATTCTGTATCCAAAACTGCTTGTGTAGTAGCTTCTGTAGGGCTTAAGTAGTTAGGAAGTTCCTCATTCTCTGCAGAGTATTTGACCTTAGCCAGTAACACTTATAAATCTAGTAAATCACTTCCCCACAGAGATTTTGGGTACCTTGCATCATCTCAAGAATCTGAACAGAACAGTTTTGCATCTCTTCCTCATGCGTAAGATCGTTACTTTGCACAGACGTGAAGCAGTGGCATTTCTAGGAACCAGCCCACCATTATGATTCAAAAGGTTTCCAGAGATTTTGCTTTTAGTTTTGTCTTCCTGCAACGTGGCAGCATGAACTCTATTAACAAACTATTATAACAATCCCACCCACCCACCCAGAATCAATGGCAGACACAGCAAGCAGTTCTTCCCCTCCCAGAGAAAGCCTTGCAACAGACACAAGCAGAGGTACAACTGGGCTTAACACAACCTCAGATTCTTGGTTTTTTAGCTGCATTCACTGCTGCCATGGGCATGTATTCACTGTTGTACTCATGGGAGTTGGATTCACACTTCTGATTCTGCCAACAGAGAGAAAATGCCATTAATTTAATTTGTGGTCACTTACCTTTTCCACTCCTGCCTTAGTTCATTAAACAGCACAGTTACTCTGTCTTCAGTGGGAACATTAAGGTCAGAGTAGACATATCAAACTCACACAGAAAACTTGGAATAAAAGAAACTGAAAATTAAAAACACACATTGCCCAAAAGAATAGCTAATGTCCTTGGTCTTTCTTCTTTCTTGAGTCAAGTATAAGTGGTTTTGCAGCAGAACAGTTCTGGAATTGCTCCACTGATGATTGTTTCCCCTTCTTAAAGAAAACAATCTTGTGAACTGTTTACCAGAGTAATTTTGCTGACCTGTGCAGAATTTCTCCTCTTTCCTTTGGTTCCTAAGCCTTTAAATCAATAAACAATTCTGTCTTAGAAAAATTAAATCTGAGCTACTGTCATCAATGACTTGAATTCCAGTGGTAAATTGACAACTCAGTCTTTTTGTCAAAAACCACAGCACATGCTGAGCAAATATGTGCTTGTCCCACTCTCTAAAGCTCATTAAATCCAGTTCCCCATCCATTACCATTATCTCATATATTTGCTTACCTTGTTCCTTAAGCAACAGGCCACAACACAGCAGACACAGGAAATGGCAAAAATGATCAGGCCGATAATTATCCATGACACGAGTCCAAGTGAAAAGCAGTCCTCCTTATCTGAAGATGGGGAGGCAAAAAAAAAAAAAAGTCATTACTGATAATTTTCCTTTTTGCCTTCCACACATCACTTCAATCATTTTCCCTCTTCATATTAATAAATTAGCAAAAGCGAACTCTGAAGAAGGATTTTTCTGAGGTGAATTGCCGCCTTGGAAAAGTGTATTCAGTAGGAATCAGAAGATGGCATTTTTTCAGAAAGAGAGGACAAACTGTTGGCACACAGTGCTGAATGTGTAGACTGAAAATAAACCAAGCCAGGCTTGAGAGCATGCTGAGAAAGAAAAAACTGAAAAAATCACATCCTCCAACATGGTGTTTCAGATTTGAACAAGGTTTAAGCTTATATGCAGTAAGTACCATCGGTGATTTAAAGGGCAGCCTGGTCAAAAGAAGGCAGTCATGTTTAGATAGGGAGGCAAGCTGAGGCACTCAAAATTGCCCTTGCCCAGATCTGGGGGAAAATATGACAGGGTGTGAAACATTTAGAAAAAGCTCTGACCATCTGACTATCCATACAGCTGGAAATGGACACTGCAGACAAAACCAAATGTCAAAAATTTATTCTGGGAAGCTTTTTAAATACAGAGAGGATTGAGAGACAACTTGACTTAAACATGTAATTGCTGTAGCATTTCAGCTTCTATCTTTGTTTATTCCTGGTGTTGGGAGAGAGGAAAAGAAAGCAAGGAAAGGACAACAGGCAGTACCATGCTGCAACTGAACTGTCTGCAGAACCAAGAATTGGTGTGAGCAAAACCACCATTAACTCTTTCAGTTTAGTGTACTAAAGAGCCACTGAATGAAAGCCAGGTCAAAATTAAAGCCTGGGCAGCTAGTCTTCTGGAGTTAGTCCAAGCCCTCCTCAGTAAACAAGAGCTGTGGATCTCTTCTGCTCTAAGAAGGCCTTAAAGCTGAAGGTCTGCTTCACAGAGATGAACACTATCTTTTTCACACCTCAGTGGCATCCAGGAGTTCCATATACCACTACTAGTATGGATATTTAACAATTGATTTTCTATAATCCTAGGCTTTTGAAGATAGCTCTCAGATTTGATTTTTTTTCCCACTGGCTAGGCCTAATCTTAACATTTATACTCAGCAACTTTAAAATAGACAACAGAAATTGCTGTTGCAGGCAAAGGAGAGACTGCAGTACTCCAGAAGCTGTAGTCAAGCTAACTGGGGTGCCACCACCACTATGCAAAGCTCAGCATGGCCTGCAAAACCTGCACAAGAAGATGAATAAATATGGAGAGGACATGCTGAGCAGTATGCCAACACAGCTCCACTGTTACCAGCCTCCTGCTAAGTAGTTTTAAGCTGCCTGGTCATTAGCTGTGTGAACTCTGGTCACATTTTTCACTGCATCATAGCTATACCCTGTGTCTACTTATCAGTAAACTGAAGTGAGGGGAGAAGAGGACTAAACTTACCTTGGATGTACAAATAGGTTTCTTTCAGACAGCACTCTATGTAGGGAGGGGGTAAGAATATCTCCAGGCAGTACGTATAAATGTCAGTATGTTTTCTTCCCAGATTTTTAAGAATGAAGGTGGTGCTGCTGCTTGAATTCTGTGTCTGACAGTAGGTGACATTACTCTTGGGGTAAACTTTCTCTTTGCTCAAGTGGAGTGCACAGATTTCCTTCTTTTCATGCCCTTTGAAGAGGGTTATGCTGAATTCACTCACATTTTTGGGGTTGGGGAATGTGAAATTGAAGTTTCCATTTTCAAATTCCACCATCACCTGGGTGTCAGAGACATGGGCCTGATCTGAAGACATGAAAACAGTAAGTATAGTCACACACATGGCAGTGAAAAAAATCCTTAAAGTGCTAAGAAACTCTTTAAACTAAACCAATTAACCACGTGATTGTAGTTTAAGGCATGTTGGTACTCAGAATGGCCTGGCTGTGGAAAGCAGCCCTCACAATGAGATACCAGTGCATTATTCTAGTTGTGCCAGACATTACTGATAAAATAAATTAGACCCGGCCTGTTATCTGCTCTAAGGTTGGAGAGATTACTATTAGCATTAGATCAGTGACCTTGATAATATTACTTACTACTAAAGCTACTAAATGGTGAAGTTACTAATATTACTTATAATATCAGTTACTAGATATTGTTTAAAGGCCACCTGGACCAAACACTGTATAGACATATAATCCCTGCCTCAGTGTCAGATTATCCTATTCATAGATAAAACAAGAGACAAAAATGATAATGATAATAATTATCTCTGGTTTACGGTTTGTAATCTGTACCCTACTGAACATGCAATTATAAAATCATTTAGATTAGAAAAGACCCTTAAGATCATCAAGTCCAAGCATTAGTCCAGCATTGCCAAGTCCACCATTAAACCATGTCCCTAAGTACCACACCAATGTATCTTTTAAATTCCTCCAGGAGTGAAGACTGTACCACTTCTCTGGGCAGCCTGTTCCAATGCTTGACTGTCCTTTCAGTGAAGAAATTTTTCCTAATATCCAGTCTAAATCTCTCCTCATGAAACTTGAGGCCATTTCCTCTTGTCTTGTCACTTGTTACTTAGGAGAAGAGACTGAACCCTACCTTGCTGCAGCCTCCTTTCAGGTGTGAAAAAAATGGCAAGTTCTCCCCTGAGCCTCCTTTTTTTCAGGCTAAACACCCCCACTCCTTTCATCAGCTCTGTTGCCTCCTCTGGACCCACTCCCACACCTCAATGTCTTTCCTGTAGTGAGGGGCCCGAAATTGGACACAGGATTTGAGGTGTGACCTCACCAGTGCCGAGTACAGGGTGACAGTCATTGCCCTGACCTTCCTGGCCACACAATAATTGATACAGGCCAGGATGCCACCAGCTTTCTTGACCACCTGGGCACACACTGGCTCGTGTTCAGCCGGCTGCTGACCAGCACCCTGAGGACCTTTACCAGGCAGCTTTCCAGACACTCTTCTTGCAGCTTGTAGGGCTGCCTGGGTTGTTGTGACCCAACTGCAGGACTTGGCACCTGGCCTTGTTGAACCTCATACAATTAACCTCAACCCAACGAGTCAGCCTGTGCAGAGCCAGCTAGTTTGATGATGTAGCTGAAAATTTAAAATGGGATATGAACCCCAGACTCCTACATGACTGCCTTAACCACAGGACCTGACTTGTCTTTGTGGAATAGACAGTGATTTGAGACATGACACAAAGTTTCAATCTAATTACTTAGATGGCTATAGTAACATTATCACTCAGATAATGGAAGGCATAGAGGACAAATGTTACTCTGTGTGTGCACCCACATGCAATCCAGAAATCACATTTGATCCTCCCAAAATCTCCATGAAAAGCTCTCAGATGTTGTGCAACTCTCATTTTACAAACTTCTTGGAAAAGGAAAGAAAGTGAACTGACCGAAGATGTCCTGCTACCTCACAGTTTGACTTCGTAAAGTCAGCAACCAATAGCACAGTAAACTTCCTCAGACAAAAATATGTTAAAATGTGCAGTAAAAAATGACAGGTTTTTTTTCTTTAAGGGCAGTATTTTCTGATGTAGAAAGGCCTTTAAAACTGTAAACCAAATTAGGCAAATGCATCTTACCTATATTTTTGCATGCACATGATGAGCAGCTGTCAACTCCTGAAAAATACAAAATTGTTTTCTGTTTAAAATTCAAGAAGAGTGATGCAGGAAGAGGTAGTTAACCATGCAATGTTAACATGCTGAAGCTATTTTATAATTTGTATCATTATCCTATCTGATCCTTTCTGTGCTACGCTCTAAAGTCATATGATATGATAAAAGAATGAAATATAAAAAAATCAAAGTACAAAGAAGGCAAAAATTTATGTTGATCATACATATAACATTCACAAATTCTTAAAACACCTTTACAAAGTAATATGTGTACTTCAGAAATAGAACTGACATGAAAGTAAAACTCTTTCACCAAAATACTGAGGAAATCTGCCTGAAATAAAAAAGCATATTTTTGATTTCTCATGAGTCCTGATTTTGCAATAAGTCAGCATTGTATTTTTCCCAGATCAAAGTACTCATTTCCATCAATGTTTGTTCTGCTTCCCCCACTGCTTGACCACAGCACCAAAGTATTTTATAATGATCTGGATGATGTATGCTCCAATACATACATCAAGAAAACATTCAAGCAATGCATATGGTTTTGTTCCTTTTCCAATAGCAACTTTTTCTCTTATTGTTCATAGGTGGTCTTCATTACAGAACACAGACACATTTTTAATAAATGTTCTGGTTTCATTTTTTTAAACCGCTGCCTCCATCACTACACACTATGGCAACACTTTGGAACAGTTTGTACATCAGTACTGGCAATATAGCACAGTCTGATAGTGTTTCATTTGGAATTTTTCTTTTTGGATTGCCCTAAAATTAAATGTTCAGACAGATAAACAGAAAAAAAAATTCTATCTGCTGTTCCTGTTTTTTGGTAGCCTGAGTAAGATCTTCAGATGCTGCTTAGAATGAAATACATCTACATAAGGATTTTATGATGCTGAGGAAATACAGGGCAAATACTTAAAGACTTTGATGCACTATCCTATTCTTGTTACAGCTACATGGTAGTCTAGATAGATCCACACTCAGCAGGCCCCCAGCTGTGCCAGATATTGCACTGATTGCATAGTATAAATAATCCTTTTTTTCCAAGGCACCTGTTATCTTTGACATTTGGCCTGTAAATGCACAGGAACACAGGATCATTCTCTTTTGGGTACCTTTGTCTGGTCTCAACACTTTCAGTCTTTTAGTGTTCATGATTTTTCCTCTTTTGAATTCTTGCTCCTCAGTTACTGCCATTGGCAAGGGCATTGAAATGAATGATACTCATTTAAGATACCTTTAGTATGACACAGAAGCTATTGGACTTCTGGAACACACTTTGCAATGCTCAGTTAGAGAGCAGTAGAAACTGTTATCCCTTCTTGATTGATTTACCATTTCCCTAGTCATCAAATTCTTCCTGGTTTACTGTGCACAGTCAGTGCCCTTATCTAATTCAGTGACAGTTCTAATATCTGTACTTCTCTCAGGACTATTACTTAAATGTATGATAACAGACAAGGTATTTAGCATCTTGTACCACTGGTGTGAAGATAAGGCAGAGAAAACACACAGCTTGCCAAGTCACAGTGAAATAGAGCTCTGGAATCACTAAAAGCACAGACAGAAAGTGCAAGCCCTTAAAATGTTATATAGTCTGAAAAGATGAAAGCAAAGGTCAAATAAAGAAATAATTCTTGATGATTTATATGTTGCACAATGAAAGAAAACAGTTACTATGAGAACAGCATTTGAGATAAAGGTCATTTAAAATGCTCTGTAGTTTGACATCCTGTAGTTTGGTAATGCATACCTTTAAAATTAGGCCAAACACCCAACAAATTATTTAGGGAAGGGAAGAAAAAACCGAATGTACAGCAGAAGCTAGGGAGCATGATGAATGCATAAACTTATCTGATACTTTTGAGAAGCACCTACCTGGAGTTGAAACCTCTACATTTGTCACTGGTCATCTGAGAGGAAAGGCAGATGCTGACTCTGTCAGGGCAGCTACAGAGCCAAGTGGTGCCATATTCCTTCGATGTCCCAGAGGAGCCTGGGACAACCCTATTCAGAGCACTACAGTAACAACTTCAGATTTGTTTTCTCTGTTTATATCTGAGAACAGTTCAATTTGGCTGTTAGCTAATGAAATTGCCCTTTCATACCATGTGGGTTAAAATGTTTGTCAGAGATCATGGTTTTAATCCTTGTTTTTAATGAAAAAGGGCAGAGAGAGGTCATTAAGCATTTAGTTCATGTGACCTTGTGGCAAGCTGAAAGATTGTTTTGTATTCTCTCCAACTCAGAAGCTTAAAATGCCTGTTTTCAAGGAACACTCAGTAAAGTATTTCTCTGAATGAGCATTTTGGTAAATGTGATGCAATTAGTATTCCTCTGAAACAAGTGGCCATAAAGAAGAGTGTGCTCAGCATAGGATAAAGGCGGCACATTTTAGAATTAGATTAACAGTGCCTGAGATTAAAACACAAAATTGTCTACATGGATGACCACAATGGGTGAGAGCTGATATAAATTTCCAACTCACTAGCTATTCTGCATCATCTCCTAATTTGAATGCACTTGCTGAATACTAAAAAGTTGCTCATTCCCCCTTCCTGTGCCTGACTGCTGATCTTCTGTGCCTATTTGTACCCATTAATTCCTAGGTAATCATACAGACCTATAGCACTCTGTTGTTAATGGCCAGACACATGTGGGATGTTTCTTGGCAAGCTCCAGTCAGAATGAATGTACATTTAGTAGGATGTTATATAGGAACCTGGGGGTTTAAACTTCCAGTAATATTGAGAGATTCCCTGACTAATTCTACCTCAAAAATATGTGAATAAAAGTCTACATTATGGTATTGTTGAAATTGAACAGAAGAATTTCACTGGTTCAGCAGTAAAAATACTTAGTTTTGGCTGTAAGATTCCTTTCTGTTATTTTTCATTTAAAAAGATGATTCAATTGCATATAAAGGTTTGAGAAAAGAGGGAACAAATCTTTAGTTTGTTTCCTAGCAGTGTCACAATGTGGAATTGCAAGGAGTTGTTCCTGGCTCGCCTGATGTGCAGCAGAGTGCCAAGACAAATATTGTGGTTTAGATATAAATCAAAGGTATTAACAAGTGTATGAAAGTTACCTCTTGTTATGTTAAGCTCTGAAGGAGCGCTGGCATGTGTGTACATTTGTGTATAAGTGTATTTATAGTCATGTACATTTCCTTTTCAATTTCATCTTTAGTGCAGCAGGTAAACCTTTGGGCAGAAGTTTGGGAATTTCCATGGTAGTGTGCTTGGATACTGAGGCCAATGGAAAGTATGTTATTTTCATTTTAATGGGATTGCAATCTTGAGCTTTCTAGTTATTCTTTGGCAGACCCAGCACTATTTGAAAACACCACCACTCCGTTACACATTTTGGTCCTAACAGAAGTTTAAAAACCAGTTTTCAAGCTTGGGGTTTAGGCCAGGAGAATAGAATAATGTTACTTTGTTTTCTTGCTCTTTGTATGATCTGCCCCAGCTCTCAGAAAGCTAACTAGCTGATAAAAAGAACAAGCATAATTTCACTTGTGTGTGTTTGCCTCTGAAGAGGAGCAAGAAAATCACAGACCCTGCCTTTAAAACAAACACATTTGTTTTGTTAATACTAAATGCATAATGAAACTACACATAGTTTTTAAGTTCCTATAGTTTCGAACTTCCAAGGCACTCTGACACTGTCAATTTAGTGTCATTAGTCATATGCCTAAAACTAACACGTTTCTATGTTTCAAGGACCCAAGATTAAGTGAGAAGGAGTGCTTGTGGGCAAAGCAGTAATGGCCAGATTTATTCTAGGAAGCCATCTTGAATCTGAATTATATCTATGGTATAACTTATGTTGAGAAATACTGAAATTCATATAAAACATACCACGTAAAGAACAGCCAGTGTTGATAATATTTTAGAAGCCCTTCTAAAAGATTACCATAGTTTCCTGCTGTATTGACAACAGGAGATCCATGGCTGAAGAGTGATAACTCTTTGCAAATGTTGGTGTGCAAAAGCTCACGTGCAATGTTTCATGGCAAGGGCCTCAAGTGCTATGGAATCCTATCTACAGCTGTGTACTCCAAAATCCCATTGCCTGTGTTTCTCTGTGGACAACAGAGAGGCTCCCTGCTCTTACGAACAATTTCTTTATCACAACTGGGTTATCAAATCATAATGCACATATGCACCCATATATATCACCTCCTGCGACCTATTTACATCCAGAGGTCACAAGTTATGCTGAGAACACTGTAAGACAAAAAACATGAGAGATACCATTTCCTGTTACACACAGTCTCTTTCTCTTGTCATCTCCTTTCCCCAGTCCCCTGCCCAAATCCTATTCTCCATATTTGAAGGAAGGGAGAACTGCTGCTATCAGACAGAGCAATTATTTGCACCCTTAAAATTTCTTCCCATGAGGAAGGGCTTTCTAGATAGCTTCAGTCATATGTAAAAGCATGCTGATCAGGTATTTGTGCTAAATTGACTAGGTGAGAAGTAACCAAACTGAAAGAAATTTTTTAGTAGATTTAGGAACAACTTTCTACAGATAACTTCCTTTAGAAATACTGATTATAACTACTCTTTCTTGTGATTTCTCCTATCTTTTCATTCTATCTGAAAACTCAGCATACTATCCATATAATAGTTAGCTTTCAAAAATGTATCTGCATTACCTAAAGGGCTGAAAACTAGTTTTTATTTATAGGAAAGCTGAAGTTCTTCCTGAAACCTCAGGAGTACTTAAAATCTATCCCTTTTCACTAGAATTTCAGAAATAAATATTTAACAGCCCTTGGCATGACCATCAAAGGTGCATATTTAGATGGTGTTTAGTAGCTGTGCACACTAAATCTCAGATCTTACTTATATGATGCATCATACCAAATCCTTGAACAGAATATGTATGGAAAAAAAGACTCTTCTTAATCTGTTATTATCTGTATTGTCATGCTGACCCATTAATATGTGGGTTTCAGAGAGGTTACCCATTAATATGTGGGGTTCAGAGATAAAGCTGTGATATTTTACTTTTCACAGCTGGGATAAAACAGTGAATCTTGTTAACTGCTACATCCATGTTTAAGGCTGAACTGAGATTGCTGTCACTGTGCACCTTCTCAAACACAGCACAGGAATTTCATGCTTCCTTTTAAGTCTGTGTTTCAAGCCTGAACCAAAATTATCTTACCTACTCTTCCATGCCATATACATTTTTCATCATATAAAAATTCCCTGCTCAAATGAGAGCAGGTTTAATATTGATAACTTGGTTTCTCTTTATTATTCACTGTCATGCTGCTATGAGATCTTATATCCATCAAGGGAAGCTGGCTGGAGCACTACAATCTCAACAGCTAAGGGGTAACACTGAGCAGATGAGCTAAAGAACATAAGCAATGAAAACTTGTACTTTTTCGTTTCAGAGCAAATGTCCTATGCTGGCAGGAATTCTCTTCCCACCAACTCTAGTGATATTAAAGTTGAGAGCAGTCTTTTTGCAGCCAATACCCTCCATTACCTTTATTCCTCCAACCCCTTGCTATCATGCCTCATTTACTGTCTCCCATCATTGGCTAAGTAATATTTTATAGAGACACCTACTGCAAGGAGAATAATCCAAAATGTTACTCACCATACAGGGCTTCAAACTGAAAGCAGAGGACACAGAAAGTCACGGCAACTGCCTTCATGCTTGCCTGCCACAGAGGCATCAGCCTTCTGTCTACTGTGAAGATGAGGAAGAACACATGGGTAGAAAAGGAAGTGGTTTGTGGGCTCTGGGGAAAATTGTAAGATAATCAGAATGACTTTTTAATTTAACATTTGTCCCCTGACTACGTTATAGCTATGTCAGCATTAGCTGTTGTTAGCTGTTGCACATACCTGGTTTAATGCTTTATTTTTTTTTCCTACCTAATAGTTTGCTGTCACAGACAGGAGGATGAAAGACTTTCTGGCATTACTTTTGATGTTCACTTTGTGAAGACTGTTTCTGGTGAAGTCTATCACAATAGAGGCTGTAGTCACCTACAGTAGACTTCTGCAGATGGCCCATGTTTGGCAACTAGTATTAACTTACAGTACATGCATATTTTAACTGTCAACCTGGTTTTCCCCACCAGTTTCAACTGGTTTTACAAAACTAATGGTCTTGCTCTATGTGGAAACCACTCGTTAGTGGGATAGGAGTCTCTTGTGTGTCCTGGTCCTGAAATTCATAGGAAGAACATGGCCAAATTGCAGAAAGATCCCTTTGGCCCTGTGACTTCTAAAAGGTTCACTCCAGCATGACTTCCCCCCTGGAGATCAGGCTTGTTTTGCCTGAAATTTCATGCGAAGCTTCATGTGGCTCTGTGAGAGGAGATCTGACTCAGTGCCCTAGGGCCATAAGTCAAAAGGTTCTCTCCTTCCCTCTTCCTTGCCTTTGTGCAGCACACTCTATCCTGGCCTGTTATCCATCTTTACCCTGGGAATGTTTTAGGACCCTTTGTAACATGTTCTACAATCATTTAATCCTGGATGATTATTTATGTCTATAATACTAATTTTAGTGCAGAAAATATGCAAGAAAACCAGCTCCTAAACCGTGTTTAATATATTAGATGAGGTTTGCATTTCTGATTGCATGAAGAGAAAACACAAAGGACTGCTAGTGGTGCCTGACAGACACTGCTGAGGTTGAGTCCTTGTAATGGTCAAATAATTGGAAAATAACGGGAATGGGTTACAGATTCACTCCTACTTCATACTGTGTAAGTATGTTACACAGTATGTTGGTTTACTCTTCTTAATCTTCACATGTTGGTTTACTCTTCTTAAAAAAGTGATTTAATGTCTTTCACTATTACTGCTAAAGATCTGTTCACATGGACATTGGCAGAGTTTTACTTTCTTCAAATCTTTCCAAAGCCCTGCAAATCTATGCCTTTTTTAAAATTACAGTCAGAACTAAACCTGAGTCAAATCAGGTGTTGATCTAAATTTTCAGCTCAAGTCTCTGGGGCCAAAATTAAGTAACTCTAAGTAGAGAAAGTTTCTGGAGTATGCTTTTAATTCTAAAGTCCTTGGAGGTTCAAACAATGATACACCTACAAAACATACATCTGACTCCTGAGATTTGCCTATGAAGTTATAAACTATGTTGGGATCTACTGAGGTTCCAGATAGGATCATCTTTTCCATCCCCTATAAAAGCTAACGGGAAGTGCTGAAAGAACAGAGCAACCCTCTCCTGGGATATGACCTTTACTGCCCCAAATAAATTTAAGAGTGGCCCCTGGAAAAGCCTATAGTAAGAAGAGCTGCTGCTGCAGAGAATTAAGGGTGGAAGAGAATCATGTGTCAAGTACCCCTATGTACATCTTTGGGAAAGCATGGTGACAACGCACACCAAAGGTTGAGTCCTACAAAGCCTGTCTCTGACAGGGAATGCCAATAAAGGTGTAGGGGAATGTACTCCATGTACGAAGTTTTGGCTACTTTTTTATGAAAACAAGCTTTAAAACAAATCAGTATTGTTAGGGTTCCAAAATTTGTTGTCTTTCTTAAAAATTTAAACATTTTATTAAGAAAGTAATTTTGTTAGAGAGGATTTTTTTTTTTTTTTTTAACAGTATAGTTACTTTGGAGCAACTTACTCCTTCCCTCCCTCCCTATGACCATCTCAGTTACACCAAGACAGAGATAATTAATACACATCTATTTAACTTTTGGGGCAAGAATAGCTACCAGCATAGCTTGGCTGGTATACATCTTACTACAACAATTGAAGAAAGTCTCACTGTCCAGTTTGTATATGTCAAGTCCTCTCACTTTACTGTAGTTATAGCTTCAAGTCTACAATTACACCTTCTCCTTTTCTGCTTCTTGGCACTTGGAATGGACATCTAGAACACACTGACGCCTTTATTTCAAAAGGGTCAAGCCCAGAGAATACTTGTGGTACATTTGGCAGCACTCTGAATTTTGATCTAAACCATGATTCCAATTGCATTTGGTGATGAGCCAGCAGAGTCAGGGACACTCACAGCATATATTCACTAACCAAGAGACTCAAAGTCGAGCTCTGCATGCAGTGTGAGGGATGCTCGCCTTCTAGTCCCTCACCAACAGAGACTCCTCCTCTGCCTTTCAATCTTTCCATCTTTGCCTCACTCCCCTGTCAACGTTTACCAACTTCACAAAGACATTGTTACTGTTTCTTCTAAATACCACAGTTGGTTACGGTTAAACACCTGGAACAAGTAGATTGTTTCCACAGGCTTCCTACAACTGTAACTATTTTTGCTCACAAACACGTGTTTCCTTTTTCCATCCTCACTCATTTCCCTTCTCTGTGTCTTGGTTTTCACTCTCCTATCCACATATGCCTCTCAGAGCCGACCTCTTTCCTCCTCCAACCTGACTGTCCCCCAGTTCCTGAGTACCCTGCTCCTCAAGCAGTAGTCTCCCTTCACCATGTGCAGTTAACTCCTGTCTGGAATATAGCTTTTCCTTCACCCCCTGCCCTATTCTTTCTTCATGTCCTACTCCCAATACTACCCTATAGTGATAATCTCTTTTTCTTCCCATCATCTTGCTTCTGACTGTTTGCAAACTGGAAAATCCTTACATGAATTTCTGTGCCTTTAAAAATGCATTCAATGACACACTGAGTTCCAAAGAGAAACGGGCTTGCTCGTCCCTTGGTCCATACACCAGTGTTCTCTACTACACAGTCTTCAGTGCTTCTCCCTTCTAACTCTAAGTAACTTGGAAAACAACACTTCTGCAGTTTCCCCAAGGACACAGCAAAGGATTTCCCTGTGTGTATGGTGTATATTTTTCTTTGCTCTGTTTAATCACATAATTACTGCTATCACTCAAAACAATGTCCATGTTAGTGAAATGATACTGCATGGTCCACTGTGATACCAAGGTGCACTGAAGTCTTTTATTCCATCTCACCAGCAGTTTTCCACTTCTGCTCACGGATGAGCAATTGCCCACAGCAATTTTCTCTCCACAGAATGTTTTGCAATTCTTTCTGCAGAGACTGCTACAGTCTATCGACACAAATTATATTCCATTGTCTCCTGCTGCTTCTCATTCTTTGCTTCAATATCTGGCCTATATTCTCATGACTCTGGGTCATTCCCTCAGGGCTGGAGTAGAAAGTCTCTACACTCATGCCTTTTCATTTCCTGTTCTCCTAATTGAGAAGGGGACAATGACTTTCACTGTGCTATTTTTAAAGTTCTGTGATGGCTTTAAATCCCACTTCCCATCTGCACCACTCCCCATTAGGTGTGTAAACAAGCTGCAGTCATTCAGGATGTAGAGATTTCAGCTGAAACACAGCTCATGTGCTCCCTCATTTGTTCTGATGCCTTCTTTGCTGATACATTGGTCTGGTCACTCCCCCAGGTCTGTGGGCATGCTGTAATATTGTCTCCATCAATGTGCCAGTAGAGGCAACTGGGGCTCAGCTCAGCCAGCTCAGCAGCCAGGCAAACACCTCCCTGCAGAGCAGATCTAATGAGACAGTCCCCTTTGGGGTGGGATTGTGCGTGGCTTTGCTTCTTGATACAAGCTCAGTTACCCCATTAATCACTTCTTTTTGGGTTTGGTTTTTTTTTTTTTTTTTCCTTTGGATGATGCTTGAGAATATTTGTCATTGAGTTTCCTAAAAGAAGGAAAAAAAGTATGTTAAGGAGTTTAGCCCAGTTCTAAGGCTTGCAAGGGCACTGACCTCTAAATTCAGTTGACAGGTGCTAAGTGGCAAATTCAGTCAAGTCTAAACAGGTTTCCTAGAGAGGCTATAGGTGCCCTCTCCCTGGAAAAAACCTGACCTAGTTGAAGATGTCACTGCTTATTGCTGGGGGACTGGACTAGATGGTGTTTAAAGGTCCCTTCCAAGCCAAACTGTTCTATGATTCTAAATGCCTCTTCAGATCCTGGGACTAATGTTTTGGACTGGCTGACTCAAAGCAACTGAGAGCCACCTAGGAAAAGACTGTCTCCATCTGATCTTAGGAACTGCTATGGCTATGTGTAGCCAGCCCTGTCCCTCCTGCAACACAGTTACCTAAAAGATACTGAACACTTCTTCAGGATGTGGGGTGTAGATAGAAAGGGCCCAGGGAAGCTCATGTGCATGTGCTGGTGGTGTGGACTGCAGACCCACAGGGTGGCTGGGGAAGGTTTGCTGTCTTCAACAACAACAACAAAGGGAATGACCATGTTCCTGCCCTTCGAGGTGTACTGGGAAGAGGACTGTGAGCAGCAGGTACTTTTCTCTGGCATATGCCAGAGTGTGCAGGAGGTATTTAGGAAAAGACAAGGGTTGTAGATGGCCTATGTTCATGGGCAGTGTTCCAGGAGGAGGAGTGTATCTTCTGAAGCCATTGCATTCCCTATGACAAATGTGCTGCTGCGTGGGACTTTTTTACAGGGCCCCTTATATCTAGGTTTGGAAAAGAGGTCTTTCAGAGCAGATGACAAATATCCAAATATTTGTAAAACCCAAGTGAAGTGCAAACCTGGAGACCAAGACTGTTACTGCAGGGCACTAGGGGGAGCAGTGCATGACAGATATATGAGGGTGTGCTTTGTGACCATGGAAGTTATTCTAGGTGTGACAGTGACAAATTATACACATTGTAAAATTTTCGCACCCGAACTCTTTCAAAGCTTGCAGTAGGGTGGGCACCCCTATTATGTGGTTATCTGGTCAGCTGCCTTTGAGGAGTTAGGATGGAAAGAGCCACATTCTGTGGTGATGCTCAGGGTTTGTGGTGTGGTTTTTATCTCAGCAGTGTTGTGATTGGTTTTTAAAGGTAAACTCTTGCTACCACTGCCTTGACAGTGTAACAAAGAGAAACTTTCTGCAACAGAAACAGTCATCAAAGTTGTGATGTGTTCTTGCAGATAACAGATAAATGAAAAGTTATGCTGAAAATTGCAAGGACAGGTGAAGCAGCACAACCCTGTCTTGGACTTCCAGAAACACTAAAGTGGCTAGAGATGCACACATGCTTTTCCCAGCTGACTTAAACTGCTTTTGGAAACCTGTCTCTCAAGTGTCTCCAAGCCAGACGTCACTATTGTTGTTAGTGGTTAACTGGAGCTAGGCTTAGATGGCTCAGGCCTTGTAGGATTTGGGGAGTAAAAAACTGAAATCACAAATATGTAACTAAGTCTCCTCTATTTTGTGTCTGTAATTCAGAATCCCACAGGTCACTGCCTTGGGAATAAAGTTCTTTGTACGTGCAGGCCAAGGCTACCGAAGGCAGTAGTCCCACCTGCAAAGGTGAGATCCCTCGCTCCGTCCAGCCGCACTCCGGTGACGGATGCCGGAGTAAAGACAACCAAAGCTGGGTGCCCTGCAGCGCCAGCCCCGGGCTCCTGCCGCAAGGGCCCGGTGAAGGATTTATTTCCCCTTCTGCAGGAAGAGGCTACCAAGAGCTGCCTTTGAGGCTGAGCTCACCTGGACGCTGTAACACGGGGGAATCAGCATTGCTGACCCGTGGCCGACAGCCCCGTAGCCCCGGGTGACCGCCCCGCGCGGCTCCGCAGTGGAGTCGCCGGATCGCGGAGAGCTCCGCGTCCCGGCCGCGGGCGGCTCTGCGGCTCTGCGGCCGCGAGGGGGCGCTGCGGGCCGGCCGGGTGAGGGAGCGCGGGGCGGCACCGCCCGGCACCGCCGTGCGGATGGGGCCAGGCCGTGGGGATGGGGCCAGGCCGTGCGGATGGGGCCAGGCCGTGGGGATGGGGTCAGGCCGTGCAGGATGGGGTCAGGCCGTGGGGATAGGGCCGTCCCAGTGCCACAGGGGGGGGCTCGCCCTCAGCCCGGTCTCAGCACATCCGAACTCCTGGCTTGCAGTGCAGCCCTTTAGGGTCACCCTGCACGGCCCCGCATCGGCCCTCACAAAGGTGCGACTGCTCTCTGTGGTTTCCTAGAATCCCACACCAGCCTCTGCATGTGCATGTGGCTTTATGTTTAAAGGGGTTTGGTTTTTTTTTTAATCAGAAAGAAATTCTAAAACTGCACAGCAGAGAGCAGTGCAATGTCAGGGTCGCCAATGCTGCGCTTGGAGGGACAGAACAGGTTTCTTAGGGCTCAGGAGGTTCTGATAGCGTCATAGCCAATAAGGGGATTTGGTCTTTTTTGTAGGTATTTAAACATTGTTCATCTGTTCCTGATAATTTGATGATAAAGAACAAGCTGTAAAAACAATCCTTCCAGCAAGCCAGGAAAGACCAAGAGGTAATGGCATTTGAATAGAAGTCACTTCTCAGGGAATCACTACAGTCACTGTGTGGCTGATGCAGTCTCAGAGGTGCTATAGTGAAGAGTGAAGGAGGAACTCCCCCGAGGCCAGCCAGAACTCGGCAGCCACTCAGCGTAACTGAGTTAACCAACTTTAAACCCAGGAGCAAATTCTCTCCTGCAAGAGAGAGGATGGGAGTCGACTATAAACCTTTTTGACATGTTTGCTATTTGTCCCAGAGTACTTTTAACCCAGTGAGGCAGAGCTTTAAAGCCTTTGGTGTGCTTCAGGATCTCACTGTAAGGGAGGGGTCTAGGCACACTTCTTTCAGCTAGCTTCGATGCTGTCACCACACAAAAAGGAATTTGCAGTAATAACTAGAGTGAAAATGAGCAAAAAATAGAAATCAGATATCTATATTCTCTAGAAAACATGTGATTGAAATGACTACTCTAGAACATGACTTTAACCACACTGATCACATTGCAGATCACCATAGGATATTTTGGTGATTTGGCCTTTGTCATGTAAAGACTCCAGATTTCCTTACTGAAGGAAATGCACCATGCACCACTCTGCTCCTGGGAGACACAGCATTGGAGCAAAAAGAGCAAGCTCTGCTGCTGCCAGGCCCATGTCTTGATTAAGTGCCCTGTGTGTCTAGTGCACTCTCAATACAGTTTAGGGTGAAATATCCAAACCAGCTTTAACTGGATCACAGTGTCAGCCTGAACGCAGGAAGTATCTAGTTACATTCAGGCAAGCTCCCCAGTAGCAAATACACCCTTTTACTTAGAATAAAACCTCAGCAAGCTCTGCTCAGCCTAAGCTGTTCCCAGCTACTATTTAGTTGGTCCAGGCAGGTGTATACACATATAGGAATGTGAGTTCCCTGCTTGCCCATGACTGACTGAAAAGAACACACTTTTCACACTAGGTCTCTTTGATCTTCACTCTTTGTTTGCTGGTCATTAAAAGTGAATGTTTGCTTAGGGGGCTTTCATTGTCATCACCCCACTAATGCTTCATTTGGATCTGTAGCCTCTTGTGATCCTGATTGAACCACAGCAAAGCACACCCATATCCAGAGTAGAAGTCAAGCAGCCTGCTGTGGCATAGTGAATCTGGGGAAATAGAGGTGTCTGTATGGTTTCTGTAGATATTGCAGAATCCTGGATTTTCTGTCTCCTTGTCAGAATCAGACAATTCCTCAATCTGAATATTTTTGTAGGTTGTGAGAGTCTTCAGTCTTTCAGCATTACCGTATGTCTTTCCTCATGTTACATTCCTCACCAGGCACCCACTGATGGATACTTATCTGTGAGGTAAGATACTTGACCTCTGATGTTTTATTTTTTCATTCTCATCTGGTACAGCCTTTACATTTATACTCACAAGAATTTAGATGACTGTCAGAAAAGGTGGAAGTTGATGATTCTTCTCACTGTATTGATACTGCTGCTAAACATTATTGTTACATTAGCATCTGGGGCTAATGGTAGTACTGTTCACAAACCTAACTTCAGAATTCCTCAGGACTCACCTTCTGGCTGGAAGCTGCCTTCCTTTGCTGCCAGACCAGGAATGGAGCTTGTTATGACCCAGGAATCTGTAAGCACTGTTTTGTTGGTGTGATGGTGAAGGTACAAATGTATGACTTTTTATGCTGGGTGTCTTGCTGCACATGCAGTCAACAAATATAGGATTCTGTTGTTACAAGACCATGGATTCATGTTATATTGATTTAGGCATGTACTTCCACAAGCCATTGGTGATTCCCTTCCCTGCTAGGTAAGAAAAAAGCTGTAACAAACCACCCCCACCCCCCCAAAAAAAAAAAGGTAAGCCAGTCACACCACTCTACTTCACATTGGGTTGCTGTGGTTCTGTGGTTACACTGTGTTTTCTGGTGACATCAGTGAAGGTTCTGTAGGTCTTGAATGACTGACTGTTTTGGTGCTTCTTTTGCTTGAAGAAGAAAAATAGTTGAAGGGGAAAAATTTATTTGGCCATTTGCATCTTTCCTTCTAGTTATGTTTTCTTAAGTAGGTGATTAGTGCTAGTGGTTACAGAGAAGAAAGTGGTGATTTTATTATTAGCTTTATATCAGACAGGTACAAATTGTTCTAGTTTATATGGAAACATAACTGGCTTTCCACTATGAAAAGAAACATTTCATTTTTTCCAGACTTTGAAAACTACCTTAGAGATCCCCTTTGGTCTATCCAGGTTTTCCCACTGTTTTTCAAGTCTGTTTGTGTTGCTTTGAATTCTTCCATGTCTTCTGTAATACAGAACAGCTGATCATCCTTGTTTATGAGAACTCAAAAGTCTACAGGGCTTCCAAAACTGGCAGAGTGAATTAATGGAAGAGAAATCCCTTGAGGCTGTTGAGGACAAATGCACCACCATTTGAAGTTCCTGAGCTGCTGGTGAAGGAGGGCTGGAACAGTATTTTAGGAAGGTTTCATAGCATGCTAATCATTGATTGTGTACTCTTGCCTGCCATCTGCTCTTGGGCACTGCTGGGAAGTGGACAGCTGCTGCTGTGTCTTTTAGCATCATCCCCACTTTCTTTTTTCCTGCCTGCTCTGTCTGGTCTTGAATGATACCTACAGACACTGTAGAACAGGTCCTGTTTTATTCATATTCATTTATATTGTACTCTTCCTGATTATTGCAAATATTAATGTTACCACATATGAAATAAAGCGTTACTGCTGCTGTGCTCTTCTGTTAGGCATCAGTAGAGCTGAGAGTCTTTTGGTATTCCCAGTGAGTTAACAGTGATGGCAGCAGAGTTGGGAGCCAAGGGCACAGCCTGCTGCGCAGTTTGTCAGTGTCAAAAAGACGAGCTATGATACTTCATTATTAATTACTAACAAACAGTACAAATAAGATGCATGACTGCAGTATGTGTGTGACTTGGGAAGGAAAAGAAAAGCTAAACATGGTATTACCAGCACAGGTAAAACTCCAGCCAGAAACAAATTCAAAATACTAATCCTTGGTAGGTGGCACATCTAAATCATTGATAAGGTTTCCAGATCAGAGATCTTTCTTGCATACAACAGAATGGTGCTTGTTGGTTTTGATCCTTAAACAACCTGTTCCTTCTGTCATAAAAATCTGCTAGGCAAAGGATGTTTAAGTGTCTGAAAATTGTTGAAAGCAGGGATTCCTAGTTCTGTTGCAAGACAGATTCACAGTACTCATTACTAAGTCTGCCGCTGATCCAAGCTGTAACAGGACAGCATTGGTGATGGCATATCCTCTTTAGAAATCTCAAAGGACTTTAATGCAACAAACAAAAATATCAGTACATTTGCTATTAAACTTGCAAACTTTCAAGATAAGAATTTCCCAATCTGTATCAGTACAAAATTGCCATCTTCCACAGATTATCAGTAGACATCAAGAAGGCCTGCCAGTCTTCAAAGTTTTCCATTGAAAGGGCAGAGAGTGAGGATAGTCAGTGCCCCAGGCATGCTCCTGCCTTTGGTGTCGGATCAGACAGCAGCAACCTGTGTGTCTCACTTCCCAGAAGTACCACAGCCTTTGGGCAAGTGGCTCTTCTCCTTCCTGTCTCTGATGCTGAACACAAAGTGTTACTTTGACCCAAGGAAAGTTTTGGCATTCATGGTTTAATTGCTGCATTCATGCACATGCGCATGTGCACAGAGGCTTTTTCAATAGATGAACATTCTCTGTATGAGCTTTCTGGACAATTCTAGTTAAGTGAAGGTGACTAACTGCATCCACTCACCTCTCACTGTAAAGTGTCAGCATTGTACTCATACATACCTAAGAAGAAATCAGGGCAGGAACTAAAGAGGACTCTGCAGAGCTTGATTTGAAATTTTGCTGGGGTATTCTTTTTAAACATTTTATTACAAAAGGGCCAAAGGATCTCTAACTATCACATATCATCAATGCATCAGTTTCGTGCTGAAAAGGCTGAAAGTAGCACTTTAGCAAAACGTGGAAATATTTTCTAGACAGAAACTGGCAACACTGATTTTCTGACAATTTTTATATTTTACTTCAGAATAGTGTCAAGACAATGTATTGCTGAATAAGTGACAGGTTTTGTCAAGAGCTTTTTGTAATAAAGTGTGGGTTTAGGTAGCAAGGGAAGCCTCCAGGCATAGTCAATATAGAGTTATGCATATTTCATCAGCATATTTTTAGATTACCATATTTTACTGTATATGTTCAATAGATTTAAATCCTAAATCTGCTTTCCCACACTACCTGCTTCACAGGCAACAGCCTATTCCCAGCTTTTGTTCCTGCAGTTCTGGTGTAGGGACAGGTTTCTGCTACACCTAAACATTTCACTAAACTTTACCATATTGTTATTATTACATGACAAGTAAGATTTTGTTACTTATTCATGAGCTTAAAGCCACATGAACAAGCTTTTAGTGTGAATCTGATTAGTTGGCTGCACATGCCAATGCCTTTGATCCATATGCTGGCCTCCATGGCAATTAAATCAAGTAAAGTAAGGACTAAGGTAAAAGGAGGTTAGGAAGACCCAGATAGGGTCTTCCCTAAAGACCCATCTAAAGTTTTATTTGTTATAACAATGACTTGAACTTGGAATCATACAATGGTAACTGCCCATAGCATAATCAGATGAAAAAAGGCTGACTAGTTATTGAAAAATAATTGGACCTTCATTAGCCACTCAATGTCACAAGTAACACAGAATAATTCTGGTTTCACTGTAAGGTGGAAAGATCAACACAAGAGTTTTCGCTACACTTGGCCTAATCTGGATTTTTTTATATTAAAGCTTGAATATCTTTTTTCTTCACAGGTTTAACACTCACATCCATAATTTCTGTTCTTCTGCAAAGACTAGACTTAAATTTAGTTATAAATTCACTATTGAAACAAAAATCTGAACTTTTGACAAACTAGGAAGTTGAGAAAAAATAATTTTATGTTTGGCAAAAAGAGTTCTTTTGTTATAAGTTTGATATACTTAAAGTTAAACATTATTTCAAAGAAGTCCAAGTATTTGATATAAAAATACCAACAAATTTTCTTTTTTTCCACAATGTTTCTATACACAAAAATTTGCCAAAATAAATATTGACATATTTATTGTGAGTGGAAGATGTTATTAAATTCAAGTACTTCATGTCTCTAGGGCAGATTAGGTGCTGAGTGTTTCATGTTCTGCATGTTGAAAAGTAAATCAAGAGCATCCATGCTGCTGAATCTAAATCAAATTTTTGAGGGAGAGCCATTTCGAAAGGCGCCACATTTGGAGGTGCCATTCACGCTGTGTGCAGACAGGCTGACTCTCTTTCACTTCCTGCAGCCTCTTCCTTTTGCCACCTGCCTTACATCGGTGCTGTGCAGGTTGTTCCCACTCCTGCAAGTCATCCACGCCCTGGGTAAGGCACAGCCTACATCCCCCTCTTCTAGTTCAGGGATTTTTTGGATGAGACATGAGCAGTGAGGTCTTATGGAGCATCCAGCACTGGCAAACAAACCAAAAAAACATGCACACACTCAGCACAGGGAATGCCCTCCTTCCAGTAACCATAAAGCAACTGCTTAAGGTGTATTTCTGACTGAGGCATCTGAAGCACTAGTGAAGCTTCTCTGTCAACTCACATGAAAGAACCACATCTTCCTTGTGACCTGTGACTGTAAAGCAATTGCTGTATTTAATGAAAGTGTGTGGAAGCCTGGTCTTTTTTAGACATAAAATATGAAGTAAAAACATAATAAAAAATAATGCAAGTTTTTCTGAAAATGGCAGTATAAATGATGACATTAATGTGAGGAATTTTTTACACCAGATATGTCCCTGTGGCTTACATAAGAGAAAAGGAATAACATGAGTCTGGAACCTATTGGTAAAATTATAATAATGATACTATGTTATTGCAGAGAGATGAAGAGTGAAATGAGCTTAAGAGATATTTCATCTTAGTGAGAGAGTACTATAAAAAGAAGACCAGACAAATAGTCATATAATACAATGTGATATAATAAATTAGTTTGGCATTATGAGAGAAAGGAAAATATTATTAATTTGTGAAGCAGACAGTCATCTTTGCTACAGAATTTAAAGTGAGAAAGCTTTTATAAACTCTACCCACACGATCTAACACCTCACCAAAGCTCAACTATGAAACCAACTTATTCTGCTGATTGCTGCTGTTCTACCCATCTTTCCTGCATGTAAAACATTAAGTCAGCCAATTATGAAGCTGTCGAATGTTTCTGAAGTGTCACTTACCAGAAGGATTTGATAACTTACAGAGAAATGAACTGTTTTGCTTCCTGATCTTGATTAAGTACTGCTAACATACCACATTTTGTGACAGTTTCACATGTGGATTATTTTTGGTACTTGTTTCCCTACCACCAAGTATTATTACAATTTTTATCCAGCTCATTGCATATACATTTTTTATCTGTATGACGCAAATAATGTAGACCATAGTACCACCTAAGACCCTTTGTAGCACAGGAGAAGAGAAGGCCTATTTTTAATCACCTATTTGTTTGGCTTCAAACAAAGTAGAAAGATGACAATAGCAAGAACTACCAGCTCTGTCTAGCAGGTACAAAGACCAGCTCTGAAAGCATGCAAGATAAAAAGAAGGCTTATCAAAGCTTCTGCAGAACATCAAACACCTCAGCTTTCCCCACACAACATCACATGGAAAGTGGTATCTGGAGTTCAGCTGAAGGCAGAGACTGAACTTTTAATGTGAATTTTCATGGGGAAGAAGGATACTGAAATATTTCTTACAGCTGATGATGTTGCAAGTGCCCAGCACTAAGTACAGTGGAAGTTAGTACATATCAATCCCCTCACACTTTCTAGTTTGCAGAGGGAAGACTTTCTAGTTTGCATGAAAGTAAGCAGTACTTCTGCTGGCCCCTTTCATCACTAGTTCAAGGAAGTTACAGATTCCCAAGGAGAAACTCTACAAACAAGACTAAGGTGTAGTAAGTTAACAATAACCCATTTAATATAGAGCAGGATTCATTTATTCCCGGTGTATACTGAACTGTAAAAGTCTTTGGGATCTGGCTACTGAGTTTCTAGTTTGAAAAAAACACGGAGTATTTGCTCAGTGTATATATTTTTATTTACATAAAACCACCAATCCTATGTTTTTCATGTCAGTGGCAATCTTGGCCCAAACTTTAATATTCATTTCCTATAGAAAACCTACATTCCAGGCACTAATCTGTCTGGGAAGAATAAAGCAATCTGCTGCTTGTTCCAGCTTTCCACACAAGCTGCTGCATCACAGGCTAAAGCACGAATGTCAGTAAATCCCACTCACAACACAGCATAGTCCAACCAGATGTTACCAAGTGTTTCAAGTTTTCCCAGTTGTATCACCTGTGCTGTTACAGGATGTGGTCATCTAAAAGTACAACCTATCGGAATCATATAATTATGTGAGAAATTCCATTTTCTCTGAAAGCAAAGTCTTGCTTTTTGCTGAATGAAGCAGATCAAACTGAACATTTTCATGTACTACTCTTATAAAACAGCAGTCAGAAAAGAACGAAGAGGAAAAGCCATCAATGAAGAAACTGAGAACTTTTCATTCAACTGGAACTTCATAATCACTAAAAAATGTTCAGTAAAATATAAAAACGTGACTGTGATTAAGACAGCTTGCAATAGAAATAGAAATAGAATTACACTTGAAAATTCAAAAAAGGAAAGAATAGTGAAATTTTGGGTAGGCAACAATCTCTTAGTTCACGGAAACATCTGCCATGTTACTTCGGCTGCAATTACTAATGATTCCCAGTGAGGTTTTGTCCCTTACCTAAACTCTTTCTTGCTTCATCCCTCTAGTAAGCAACAAAATTTTTTAAACTGACTTCAGGCATATTTTTTACACATCCCCCTTCCCACAATTTCTAAGATCTTTTATCAATAACTGTTATGTGCAGGGGCCCCACTGCTTAGCTGTGATAGAAGCTACCTCAAAATAACTTTTACATGTTCAATCAAGAATTCAGTTTGCAAATGTCAACAAGAAATTGGTTTTAGTAATGCATAAATCCATCTGCTATACACCAGCCTCCTTTGGTTTGGATTTCATGTTACAGCTCTTGGATACATCATCTGATTCCTGTTTATGCCTCTCCTAGAGGTAGAGGTCTTTAGTCATAGTTCAGGCATAGTTCCTGTCACAGGCAAAATCATGCATTTTCTGTTTGATTTTTCAGAACTCACTCCCCAGCAATAGCTTTTGTCTAGTGAAAGGAAGAAGCCTGTTGTATCTTACCTTCCAAGGTACTTTGCCTCCAAACCTCACCTCAGCTCCTCACACACACACTCTTTGGACCTGCAAAGTCCAAAGTCAGTACTGAAGCCAGGAATTGTATCAGATCTGTTAGGAGTTACCCGACCAATGCCAGCACTGGTTATTGGAAAACAAGGAACTAGACCCATGGGAGTCTTGAGCAAAAATCAGGAGGTTAGGAAGGATAGCAATAGGCCAAAAATGTCTGCTCTTGCATTGCCTAGGAGTCCTTGATTTTTATTTTTTTATTTATTAAGTATCTGTGGAAAATAGGATTAATGAACTTTCCCTACAGGCGTCAAGGCCTGACAGAGTAGTGAGTTCAGACTCACATATTCCTTCAAACAGTGGGGAATCTCTAATCCTAAAATGATAGACTATTCATTGCCTACTCACAGAGTAGCTGTGTGGGAAACCTTTGTCATAGGTTTTTCTGTATCAGATAGAACTCTGATAATTGAAAATGACAAGGAAAAAAATGGTTCAGCTAAATAAGTGGATGAAAATGAAAGCAGCATATTGGAGGCTGGGAGTGGTGTATTCATATGGCATTGTCTTTGATGCAGACAAGTATACCTGTGAATTCCCACCCATTTACCCAGAAACTCACTCTCTGTTTTACAAACAGGCTGACAGATCTCCCAAAGAGGTGAAGAGCACATCAAAAGAAGCTCTTCCTGAACCTCACCAAGCAGTATGGTCTCATAATTTGGCTGTCCAGGTAAGATACTCAGTTGTGTTTTAAAACTCTCCATTCTAACGAGCAGAGTTCTGAGACCAAATCCTTTCATCTTTGCTTTGCACATTCTTCCCAGAAAGAGGCATGGTTTCCTTTTTATTACATTTTCTGGGATGTACACTGATCTAGTATTTGCACCTTTCATTTTGGTACTGCTGTGATCTCACAGAACACTATATTTGACTTCATTATGTAAAATTTTTAGGGGTGCTGATAGTGAAAGATGCTTCTCCCTGCTATCAGGAAAAAGCACAGACCTTGAGTTTCTGGGGGGCATCACAGGACAATGGAAATTCCCTGAGGTCTGGGCTCTGCCCTCATCAGAACTAGCTGCTATATGAACCATAGGGAGGTAGGTATAAATATAATCTCTGCAGGTACCTAGGCTCCACTCATCTCTATAGTGCCAGATATGAATGATGAGAATGTCATTGTCAATAAAATCTGAACTGAAATCTCACTTTGGTTTTCACTGCTACATCTGCTGATTTGAGTGCACCTACTACCCTGCCAGAAAATTCAAAAAGGGAACCTGGCTTAGAACAAAAAGTGATAAAGCATTATATAACATTCAGCTCAGAAAAGGCTGTCACAGTGGTAAGGAAAGCCAAAGAAAATTAAGCACTGCAGAAACAAGAGAAGGTTGGAAAAAGTAACCACTAAGGAAGAAGAGAAGATCAGAACAGACAGAGAATTTGGGCAAGATAATTTCTAATGAGATAATTAATAAATGTCATACCAATAATTATTTAAGTGCACGAGGCAAACACAAAATATTGCTGCTACCATATGTGAGATTATTGTTTCTGTTCTACTCTCCCCTAACCTTCACTATTCAGCTATTTTATTAATCTGTTACTTACTTATGTAAGTTGGCAGAATTCTTCCCTGGTTACTACAGACTGAATATCTCAAGGAAATGCAGGTGTACCAAAAGGAAATTGTCCAGGTGGATGCAGAAGGCCTAGTTATGGTCAGCTTAGTGGTCAGAAATGGAGGTGAATTGGAATATACACAGGTCCTGTGGTGACACATTCACAGCCAGCTGTGGCCAGATATCATGAGGTTATGGATACAGAGCCAAAGCATTTCTTCACCCAGGAGGGATAAGCTTAGAAAATAATGTACTTGAACTGCTTTTAGATTTCTTAAGAAAAGTAAGTTCTTGGTCCCAGTATAGAGGAATTGCCCAGGAAAGGAAAAAAAAAGAAACAGTTGATTCCTGATTAGGAGTCAGATACACGATTCACTACTTGCTGTGGTGGAAAAAATTGCCCTGGATTCAGCAAAGAACAGAAAGCATTATTCATGTTTTCTACAACTTCTACAAGTGGATGTGTGGGTCAAACCTATTTTTCATCATGGAGTCATGGAACACACTTGCCTGATCAGGCTGCACCTGAAAGGGCAGAGGTTTAGTGATTTTGCAATGACGATAGATATGTGATCTTTTACCATTTTTTATCCCCAAAACACTGGGTAATGAAAAATTAGGGAAAAATACCAGACTAGTGTTGGAATACTAAAATACCTTCAAAAAAAGGATATGTCTTCAGATGCTACTTTTACTTAATGCAGCACACTTGCATATCAACACTGAGAGAGCAGTTAGCACCTGCAAACACTGGCAAATTGAGAATGTGAATGTGTGTTTGCACAGCTGGAGGTGGTGCCAGATGAATGGGCAAGAGAGGGAAAGCATACTGAAAGAGCTTTGAGATCTGGTGTTCTGGGAGCTGCTGCCACTGCAAGAACATGGAATAAAGGGCTCTGGGGTTTGGCTGCACAGCTGGGAAGCCAAGAAGATGGATTCACAGCTGTGAAACAGAGTCACATGCTACCAGTGTTTTGGGTTGCAAAGTGAAATTTTGATAGCAAAAAAGTCAATAGATAGTAGCTGAGAATTCTGAAATTGTTTTAAGCTCCAGCAGCTTTGTGTGTTGACTGGCATTTAGTAAGTGAGAGTGTCAGAGTGGTGCAAAGAAAACAGGATTTGAAACTAGGACAAGTTTTTTGTTTAAAGATGTACAGGAGGTGCTGTCAAAGGCATTGCAGCTACCTTCTGCAAGTGAGTAACTCTGCTGGAAGTGAAAACTTGATTGGTAGTTTCTCTGAAGCACATCACAGCAGCTGTAAACAGACAGAAGAACTGGCAGATTGTAATGGTGGCTGGCTGAGGAGAAGAGCTGAGAATCGAAGTGTTGGCATGAGCACACAGGCTGTCTCTGAAGGGCAAAACATAGGGTCAGAGAGGAAAGGTTCATGGTGTCTTCACTGCTTTCTAACATGTACCCACTTCCTGTTTCTCACCATTCTGAGAATGGTGAACAAGAAATGAACTCGAATTTGGGCAAAGCTTCAAGGTTTTTATTGAATGATACATAACTAATAAACAAGATTATACACTGTCAGTATTTTCATGGAAAACAGACTTTGTTAAACACAGCAACATACTTCTGCCTTTTGGATAGATGCTAATTTAGCATTTGTAAAACACAAGGCCCCAGCAGAGCTGGAGCATTCTCCCAGCACAGCCTAAGAGGGCTCCTGCTGGAGCCTTTTCTCTAACCAGACTGTCAGCACTGGCTGAGACACCATCAGTCAGCTCCATCACAGCACTTCTGGGACATGATGCCACTCAAGGGATCAGGCTTCTAGAGCAGCAGTGTCATCAGTGTCAGCCTATGGGGAGGTCTCTGTGGAAATGCAGAGCACTAATGCCAGACATGGAACCAATAAATATCAATGCAGGGAAACAAGTCAACATTCCTTTGTACATTAGTGTGCTCTCCTACCTCTGCCCCCCAGACTTGTGGGTCAGCCTCCTGATGACACACAAGTCTCTGTCATAATAGTGTTTGGAATTCAGTTGATCAGTAGGCATGATGAAATTTGACAGTAAGATGCTCAACTGCAACAGCAATAGCTCTTAATGCTACACACATATATATATTACATATTGGTACAATACATCTCAAAAAAGTCAATGGCCTAACGTAGCCATTTTTTATGCGACAGGGTTAATCTTCAAATATGAATACTATATACTATTTATTCTCCTCCAAACCATAGAAGTTACAGAGAATATTCTCTCACCTTCCTGTACATCTTTGGTAAAAAGACAGTTAATTTATTTCTTTAACTGAAATGAATTAGCAGACTCGCCATCCCAGCTAGGAAATGGTTTCTCTCTTTCCTTATTACAGTTAAGAGTGATGTGGAATGGAATAACTTTTTTCTCTAGCTTTTCAGAAGGCATTTTCACATAGACTCCAGTAGTGAGACATCGTCTTCTCTTTATCTGTAACATATGGGAAGAAAATAAAATAAACAAGCAATCACAGCATAATCATTGACCAGCACATTTTAGAGAAACCGATGGATGTTCTTTCTTTACTGGGTAGAATGTATTCTAGACACCTTTCTCTGCCTCTTTGTAGAAGATCTGTTAAGAGCATTTGAGGGAGGATCAGGATGCACGGGAGGTATTTATACAAAGGAAAAAGAAAAATAGTCCTGCCATTCATTTAGCCCTTTGAAGGTTCTCCTGCTTCAGAGTTCAGTGTTGGTTCAAAGCTACGAATGATCACACCTGACAGCTTCATTTAACTTCTAGGGACAAGGACTAATTGGAAAATATGGGACAGAGACATTGTTTGGTTTCAAGCTCAGGCTCATTTCTAACAGACTATGAGTGCTGCAGACCCCTGTGGAAAAAGGCAATCCAGGCTTACATTTTGCATGCTTTTGTGCAGACATTTCTAGCTGTGAAATTAAAAATGCTTAAAGTTACACTTCCCCCATCCAAGGAGAAGGCTGTTTAAATTTGCTTTGCAGAGGTTAATTATGAGAAAAGGAAAAAATGAAATTCTGGGATTGTGTGTGAATCATTTGTGAAATTAGAGTACATATGAAGACTGTTGCCTTCAATCCCAGAAGCATCCAGAACTTTTCCTGGTTTTAAGCATCCAGCCCTAAGCCAAGGCTCAGTCCAGCTGATGGAAGCTGACTGCTTTCTAGAATGCTGGCAACACAAATGAGCCATAAATAAATGTAAGTGGTAGCTTTAGGAAGTTCTCTTATTTTGCATTATTGTAATAATTGTAATATTGTAAAATGGAGCATCCCACTGGATTTATTCCCAGTGTTCTTCCCTGTTTTCATTTCTTTCTCCTTGTCCTCATCACACAAAGGGGTATTATTAGCAGAAGGGGGCTGAGTTGACGGGACTTACCGCTTTACCCACAAGAATGGCTGAGATGATGATACTGTAAAGAAAAAATCCTGAGGCAGTAGCTCCTAATACCCAGAGATATATGGCAGTGTCTGGACAAGGTTCTGGATCTAAAACATATGATATCACACATGTCATGTCACACATAAGCCTCATAAGGAAGGCCCTAGAGTCAGTAAGTCAGCCTCTACACTCCTTTTCTCTAGCATGTGCTATGCCAGGATACCACCAGGACTGAGCTCTGAGTCACTGCCTAATCAACCTCCAATGAAAAGAGTCTTTATCTGTAGAAGAGCTCATACTTTACTCTGCTAGTTTTTCACTTCTGTATCTAACTGCCTAAACATACCAGTACACTGCATGGTGTTGCTCATGCTATCATTCCATGGCTATGACTATGCTTTCTTTGGGTGTGTGCAAGGAGACCTGAAAGAAATATGAGCTAATCAAGATTTTCAGCACTGAAACCAGTATTCACCCTCACTTCTTACAAACAGAACTCTGAAGACCTTTGAGATGTAATAACAACTCCCTTAACTTGGAAATATCACAGTACTGTAAACCTGCTTGCCTTACCAATGACATAGAGATGAGTGCCATTTCCCTTGTTCATGAAATAGGGTGGGGGGTACATCCGCTCCATCTTGCAAATGTAAAGCCCGGTGTCATTTGCTTGCAGGCCAGCCAGGGTGAGGGTCACATTGTTTTGGCCAGGGGTAACAAGGCACTGAATGACCTCTTTCACAAAGAATGCTTTAAACTCCGTGGTGTATGATGAAGCGCAGATTTCTGTGAACCTGTCACCAGTCTGTTTAAGTAAAGTCACTCGAATTTCCTTTGCATTCCCGATGTTCTTGTATTTACACACCAAGCTGGCAACTCCTTGCCTGTTGGCCAGCACAATTGCTGGCTGAGTCACTTCCATTACTGTAAGGAAGTAAATAGTTTGATAGTAAGTGAACTGTCAAGAAAGGATCTGGAGTAATTTACTTCAAACCTGTACAGTAGGAAGGGAGTTCTGCCACCTCCTGTTATCCATGGGTGATTCCGAGAAATGCTGCTTTCAAAGAAAGGACTCCAAGACCACAATTAACATTAGCAGTGCATTAATATTCTTTAAAAAGGTCAAGAAATGCTTTGGCTACTAAAAATGGTATTATAAATCTCAGCAATTACTTGTTGCTTAAATAGTAGGTTATTTGGTCCACTTAGTCAAGCGATGAATGATCGCATGATTCAGTTTTCCTCAACACAAACTTCTTAGTATACCTAAGAAACTAAAAAAATAGACTATAGATGGTAAGGTTGAAATTTGAAATTTAAAATCAGGCTTTTAAACCACAATTTCTGCCTAGTAGAAATAAACATATTTACATTTAGGAACAAAAAAGTTGATATCCTGTATGGAACATGGAACAGAACTATTTAGGTAACAGTAAAACTGAATAGAAAATCTGTTTGCATACTTTTGTTTCTGACCTTTTTTCTCCTTATTTTTAACTAGCTACTCCCAAGCCACAGTATAGCAACAATATATATCCCAAGCTAATATAGCAGCACACAACAAAGCCTAATAAACAGACTGCAAAAAAAAACTTAAGGGGAAATCACTGTACCATGTACAACCTCACTGACAGCTTTTTGCAACTTCTATATTCTATCCTGACACATGATGGGATGGCACTGTCTTTTGCTTTAGTAAGCTGTGAAGACTCAGCATTATTTTTTCAATCTAATTTTATATCAGTCCATTTTGGGGCAGGGTTTATCTTCTCAGTTCTGCAATGCAAGAATTCCAGATGAAGAGTAGAATTTCTCCATACATTCAAACTTCCATACCCATGTTATCAGCTGTCACAACTTCACTTGCAGGGCCTGGTTTTTCAAGATCTTTTCTTCCTTCTTGAGCTACTCTGAATGTTGCTCAGTGTTCCTGCAGATAGTACTGCTCTAAAGTCTGTGTCTGGTTTTCCAGACACCTTGCAGTGCACCAAGACCTTGCTCCCATTAGTCCTATGTCACCTTCCTCTCCTGTTGTACCAAATCTGTCTCCTGCAAGGACATGAAACTGAAAACAAGTCAACACCCCCAGATACCTTGCCTCCTTCATCAGTTCACATCCTTCATCTACCCACCTTCAGCAATGGCAGTGGCTGTGCAGAGAAAGCCCACGGTGACCAATAACGAGAGCATTCCTGTTCTGGGACAGATGCTGAAGAGGCTGAAGGTCTGATGCCTTCAGACTTTAAGACAAACCGGAACTCTCAGGACTGGAAAAGAGGTGACCTTTCAGGATACTGAATCTTCGAAATATTTGAACCCACACAGAGCCAGTGTGTATATATAGCTTTGATCCCAGATGCTGTACCTGAAAGTAGTATGAAGCTTTGTTTTGGTTTTACGAGAAAGGAAGCAGTGGGTTTGATTAGTACGTGCACAGTTAACCTCAAACAGCATGAACAAAAACAACTGTTCAGCAGATGGAAAATACATATTCAATCTGAAACTGCCATCCATTCTGCTTTAAGAATTGTGGGAGGAAAGGTAATCATCATTAGAGCAGTTCAGGTTCTTTGGGGGTGCCAGCTTGCAAAATCATAGCACTTAATATTTTAGCAATCATCAGGTATTTCCTACCAGGGCAACGTGCAGAGAGCTGTACTTCTGCCTAATGTGGCACAGTGAATCCCTGCAAGCTAGCTTTTTTATGGAGGACTGGCCTCCACCCCCAATTTCTTTGCTTGCTCTAATATTAGTGCTTCTGATGTTTAAAAATTGATACCCCCTTCAAAATACTGATTACACTTGCAATTACTTCATCTTTTTGTATCAGCAATGTGACTTGAATCATAACCCAACCTCTTTAAGCTTTCTTGTTTCCAAGAAAAAATTATCTACGTTTATAGCTAATGACTTTCACATCTATACAGAACTTAGCTACCTATGGACTTCACTGCCTAACTACCTTGACATCGACAGATGAAAAACACTGCAGGAGCTTTGATTATTGCTATCTCTGCTTAGAGCACCTGTGTCATTTCAAATCTCAGTGAAACAGTTTTTGCTCATGGACCTTTTAAAAGTCATGTAAGCTCTGAAAATTGTTTTACTTTTTATATGATAAGCTGTCCCATCTATGAATCATTGCCTAAAGAATTCCATAAAAGTGAAAATTCATTTCAGCTATCCTGAAGGTCGGCATTCTTTTCTTTTACCCACACTTTGAGAAGTTCTTTTAGAAGGTGCTTCATCATTTATGTATGTAGATCTAGTAGATTGCAAAGACCTGCTTTGGCATTGTGACCTAGAAAAATTAACAGCATTAATTCTTGAATGCTACCCTGCTCAACACAAAGATCCAGGATAAATATTTAGTCTTGAAATCACATAAATACCTAATGATATAAATAAGCTTACTGCTTCCATACCTAGGTTATGCAATATTTGTTTGTAATAGCAGATTCACAGTCATTTTAATCTTAACCAGCATTCAAAACAGAACTGATGATAAATAAAAATAGTCCTATGGGAAAATGAAAAACTGCAGTGTAATAATTAGACAGGCACATACTGTATTACTGGCTAGACAAGCTTAAATCAATTTTAATATTAAATGTAAAATAAATGCTATTGCAACATCATGTACCAGAATATCAGTAAAATTTATGGCATGAAATTACCAGGTTATGCCTGACATTTTCATATCCAGAGTAGTAACTAAATTATCTGCCCTTTGTATCTTTTGGGCTTGGGTTTTACATGCAGTTAAACAAATGATGCATTTGAGCTTCATCAGCTATGGTGTCATCTCCTGATAATTGATTGAGACTGCAAATTGATGGTGCAATTAACCACTAAACACTGGCAAAGGATTGCCATGTGAAACTCAGTGCTCATGCCACACATACCCACAGGATCTCGCCCTGCTAGAGTGACAGGCAGCACTCTGGCACTCCTCTCTGTCCTGTTTGAAACTGCTCTAGCAAGCTTTGTTTCTAGTGGAACTCATCTTGTTTCCTGGATGTTTTGTTCTCAGTGTGCATTTTCAGATCCACAACTTTTTCCTTTTTACCCTTTTTCCTCCTTAAAAGTCTTGTGTTATGGTAATTACGCTTCTAAGTAAAGCACAACATGTCTCCCTGTGGAGTCTCTTGAAGTCATCTCTCTCTTCGCAGATAGGACAGCCTGAAGTGAGCCCAGGCTGCCTTCAGTTATCCCTTCCAATGGATAGACATTACCTTGCCATGGTGCCTTCTACCCTTCCTAATCAGACTTTGGCTCTTGAGTTAATGTATGCAGACAGCAGGTAGATCATGCAGTAGAAGAGATCTTGTTCCAAATAAGATCTCACTTTCACTGCTTCCATCCTTCCCAGCTAAGTTACAGCATGGAACAAGGCATTGATAACGGAATGACTTCCCCACTAAAATAAAATCCACAAGAATCACTGGGGACACCTTTTCTCTCCTCTGTGTCCCTTATCTAACTACTCTTCAGCTGGTCAAGAGTCTCTGGACTTCAGCTTGCCCCACCTTCCATGAATATATCATATCAAAAATACAGGCCATGCTTTGTGGGCTACAGCCACTGGGCCTATCTTACCTAGTTACTGCACCTTCTTCTCTGTGTAGTCTGGAATCTTCCTGTCCTGACTCTTTTATCTTGGGAACTCTTCATCTTTCACCCTTTCCTATAAATGGAACCTTACACATTATCTATTGGCCGGGCAAAGGAATGGCTGAAAGAAGAGCCCTAATTTTGACTTTGAGATTCAGGTCTTTAGAGTGAGGTTATTCCTCAGGCTGTTTCTAAAAGCTTGCACTTTGTGCTCCAAAAGATCAATATAATATTCTTCTTTCCTTTAATGCACATACTTATACTGTAGTTCTCTTTGTTCTTAGGAGTGATATTAATTCCCATGTCACAGGAAACCTTTATACTTCACATATGCTATCACAGCAAAGTGTCAGAGCAGGGGAGAGGACTGAGGGCCTTGCAGTGCAAAGCTGCAGAGCCTTAAACAAAGGGTTCATCTTAGGAGTGGCTTGGGCTTCATGACCTCTTTGAACTTAGCTGATGGAGGGACATGCAGTCACTGGACTACTGTGATTACTCAGATTGCTAGGAAGTTAAATAACTAGATTTCTCATATAAGTTTCTTTCTCATTTTGGGTTAGCCACTTGTATTCTAGTGATTTGCTTTTCTTCACTGAACACTTGCTAGGGCAAGCCTTCCTGCTGACACCCTGTCAGAATTCCCATTGCAAAATGTTTTTATTCACAAAATTATTTTCATACTTGTAAGCCTGTCTCATGCTGCCCATGTTTTTTTCTGTGACAGGAACTTGCTTGGTAAATTGCTTGAGATGTAATGGGGAGAAGAAATTCTTATAATTTGCATAAGAATCTGGTTTCAGGATATTTTGCTAAACTCAAAACGTGAGATCATGTCTTACTATGTTAAACAGTTCACGTTTTTACGGTGTTAGTTTGCCACAAACCTATTGGGGTTTTGAAGTGCACTGTCATTTGAAAAAAATCCAGACCTCTAAGTGGTATGGCTGAAGAAAAAATCTTTTGTACAAAACAAGAGGTAAAGAGAGAGGAAATAACAGAGTGACTGGAAAAATACCGCTTCATTACCATTAAAGAACTAAAACCTGGTTAGTTTAAGTAAAGGCCTAGATATAACCAAGTTTGGTGGATCAGACTTAGTTCCTGAAGGAATCACAATTCACATCACAAAACTACTGATTTTTATGTCTCTCAGAATTGTTGCTTTTTTCTCAGCTTCTAACCTGGTGTTTTATAACTGCTGCTCTCCAGTCCTAAGCCTGTGCCCTCAATCCACCTCAGAAAAGGTGTGGACAGCACTAGCTGAGGAATTCTCTTTCCACTACTTCTTAGGGCACACAGGGTTGGTCTTCTTGTGAGCTTCTGCTGATGAGCAGATTGTCCAAAAAGATTTGAGATGGCGGTAGATATATGAGTGTCCTTTTTCTTTTCCAGAAAAGAAATACCAATGGTTGTATCTGTTTGTGATACAACCACTGGTATTTCTTTTCTGGAAGCTAAGCTTTGTTTCCCCTACTATAAAGTCAATTATATCCAAGCTTTCCTGATACACACAGCATCTATAATTATCTAACACAGAGGGCAAATTTCTTCCCAACTTTGTAACGCTGTCAGTTCTCAGTTAGCCTTGACTGTCTGCATTCTAGCCCTACCTGGCCAGGTTTGCTACATGTTATTTGTCTTAAGCCATCTATGTCCCAATGGCAACCAGGCCTGTGTGAATGTATTGCCCCCACCCCATCCCCATGCAGCTTATGGTCAATATGTAAGATATGAGATGTATGGAAAGAGATACAGACAGATGTAAGAGGAAATAGAGACACAGGGCTGAGAAACAACACAGGCAAAAGGTCTTCACACACTGATTTCCTTATTCTTCTCCAGTTTCCTGCAGGGGGTTGTGGCAGGGGAAAGATTTTAGGACAAATTTTAACGGATACCATAAGTGTCTTGGCAGATGTTTAATGACTTTACTGCAAGGAGTTTTCCAAAGCAGAGCTCCACATATTTGTTTTTCTAGACCAATCACTTTGGATTGAGCACAGAATAAGGCAGGTATCTTCACCTCAAAGCAAACACTGAAAGCTAGTCTGTTTTCATTAACAAGCAGAGAAGAACCAATGGAACCCCCCAAGTCTAAAATTAAGCCATTAAGTGTAACCCTTGGCTGGAGAAATGTTTTACTTCTACCTTCCTTTATTTCTTAAAACATTGGAAAAAGGAAAATCACCAAGAGGTAGACATATTTCTAAGTCTCTGGCTCTGACATTGCAGCAGTTTTAATTTAATGAGGGACACAAGAATAAATCATAAAGTTTTGCTGAAAACATGTGAGAAATAATGTTCTAATCAAAAATGGGATGGGTAAGAAATATTTCAAAAGGGTACAGATAATTAAGGGCCTACTTCCAGTTTACACAGGGCTAAAAAAAATTTACAGTATTTCAAACTATTAAGATCAAAGCAGAACTCCCGAAAAACCTAGAATTAAACCTTTATGAGCAAAGTACTCAATGAAGTTTTCATAGAGGAGATAGTGCTCCAGCTCAGTAGACTTGAGAATCTGAATGTTTGGAAGACAGGAGACCTGACAAAGAAAGGCATTTTCATAAGCTCACAGAGTGAAGTTCATCCAAGGAAGGGCATGGAGCAGATTCTAAAGTACTTCTTTGAATTAATGACAAGTGAGTAATGAAGGCCAACTTCGCTTGCCAAAGTCCGGAGGCCATTTTGGCAGAGTGGATGTGAGCTGATAGTTAGAATGGGATGGGCTAGAAAATGAAAGTAAATAAAGCTGGTAATGTAGTAGAAGGTAGAAGTCACTGGACAGGCACAAAGAGAATGATGAGGTGTTCAAACTGACAGATTCACACTAACATTTGGAATATGCAGCAGTGTGCCAACGTTTGTCAAGGCCAGTAGAGAATGTTTCAGTAGTTGAGGTGAACGAGAGTCATGAGCTAAGGCTGCTAAAGGTGTTTGGTCACATTTAACCATGGCCACATTTTGTCTGATTTGCCTTTGCAGGGACTAGGTCTCAGAAGTACAGCACAGTATGCATCTCTTCCCAGGGGCACACTGAGTTTGGAAAGACAAGCCACAAGCTTGGACATTTTAGGGGAACAACTTCTGTGTGGGCTTGTGATGAGATGGAGGTAGGGAAATGAGAATACCAAGTGGGGAAAGGATATTTTGGCAGAAATATGAGTGACTAGATCCGTGAAGGGTACATGTACCTTTTTTGTGCTTTGAGACGTCACTGTTGGGCTGAGTGAAGTATATTCTGAGACAAAACCTGCCCAGAAATCTCTTATGAGTGAAAAAACATTTTTGTGAAGACAACACACCGCCTGCATCTCTGTCAATACTGCTCTTTAAATTTTGCATTACAGAGCTAGGCAATACAGAAACACAGCACTGAGGGATGGGGACTGTTTCAGAATCCCTACTTGCTATAAACCTTGCCCTGCTTTTCTGTTTCAGACACCTTCTCTTTGCCTCTTTCTTTGCAGTTTTATTTACAAAAAGCATAGAATGAACAGTGGCTTTATCACAGATTGTTTATTCAGGGCTTGCATGAGAATGTAATCCTGGGAATTATGTCTAAGATCTGTAGCATTGATGCCCTGATTTAAGGAACTTTAATGTTCAATCTGTTTGCCTTTGGTCCATGCCACCACATGTCACTGAAAGTTTACAGTGATGTATGCAAGGACTGTGAGTTGCCAATAGAATGGTTATTAAATCACAGGCTAGGGGCTCTGGAAAACAAAGATAAATATTTTCTCGCAGAGGATTGTAGAATAAATCCCAGACTTTGCAAGAACCTTTCTCATTTTGAAGTGTAGCAGTTGCAAAAAAATTGTCACTCCGTAAGGCAGACATCTTTGCCAATGAGACACTATAGCCAAGCAGTGGCGTTATGGCTGGCATCAGCAAACTAAAAGCAGGTCCTATACCTTCCAAAATGTATCAGCTGCAGGATTTGTTGTTCAACCCGCTCTTCCCCACAGAATCTGATCTCATGTACAAAGTCTTACTCTTGTATTAGTGATAACTCAAACTCCCTTTGTCTTCCCTAGTTTATGAAGTATTTGAAACCATATTTCTAGGACTTAGCAATTGCCCTTTCCCAAAGTGCCTACCAGGACTAAGTGCAAAAACAACCTCCTGAAATATCTGAAAGGCCAGATGTGCAAAGGGAGGCTGAAGTCTTTCATTAGCCAAAGTGAAGTTTGAAATAGCTGACAAGCCTCTACCTCTCTGCTCAGAAGCTCCTTACTCTCCCTCTTTGCTGACAGGTATTAGCGCTCCCTACAAGCTTTGTCTTTCTCATATTCTTAGACAGTCACATCACAGCAACTCTCAAGGATATTAACTTGAATGTGTGAGTGTGGCCAGCTTGCTCTCCTGGTTGTTTAAGTTGAGCACTGATTAATGCCTGCTATAAGGCCTCTGACTGCAGTAAGCATTCAACTTAAGTGCTTCATCACAGCTCTAGCTGGTTCCTCTCACTATCATACCTGAAAACCCAGCTAGGAAATCCTACATTTTAAAATTCAAATCCATCCTCTAAAAGAATTCTTTATGTTTTGGCCACAGGGATAACATACTACAACGTATGATAGTGATGAGTTTTGTTGGCCTGTGTACTGGGAATGAAGGGGATAATCAAGGAAGTTTACAAATGTATTCCTATAGGGGAAAGAAATTATTTTAAAAGGCTGCAAAATCAGTAAAAGAGGATGGGCTTGTGGGTAACACACCACTTGGGGAATTCTTTTTGATATCAGTGAGATTATATGTGGTATATACAAAGAAAACAAATGTGTTGGATGGAGTCCAATAAAAATCAAACTCTAAGAAAAATAGAAAGAAATGTTTTGAATTTTACAATTTGGAAGAAATGTTGAAGGAAAAGAGAATTTTTTTAGAAAATGTTTGTACCTATTTTTATAAAACTTTTTTTAAATCCCTCACAATATATTCCATTTTTAAATCATTGGCTCTTTTGAAAAAAAAGACCCAGCAGTGTCTTACATACTGGCAAAATATATATTTTCTTTTTTCTATCTAGAACCGATAATGGGTGAAATGAGAAAAAGGTGAAGGGAACCTTTTTCAGCAAGAGCAGCTGTAGTTAAGCAAAGTTTTCTTGAGAAAGTTTCACTTCCTAAGGTTTTTTGCTATGTTTGCTCATTTAAATGGCCATTGCATTAACCCACTTTTTGTGAGTTTCAAACGTCAGCAACTAACTAATGCCTTTTAGAAAAAGTAGAAGAAAGCAGACTGCCTGGTTCTCATTAATCTAAGCACATCAACAAATTTTGCTGCCAGAGCCTTGTAATTGGTGTTCCTGCAATACTACGTGCTTCATGTATCAGCCTGTGCTGAATTATTGCCAGGGTCAAGATTCAGTGAAAGTACATGGTATCTCTCTACCAAGGGCTTTGCGCTAGAGGGGTTAAGCAGGACTCAGTCTCCCTTCATTACCATTCCTTCAGCTACTGAACTACAGCATTGCCCATTCCTGCTTGAAAGGGTTTAACTACAAATGCTCTGCAAGAGCACTTTTCTTGCTGCTCCTTTAATACTGTGTCCTGAAACAGTAATTTCATTTTCAAGCTATTTAATGGTAGATTGTGTACTAAGTCATAATGCACTGAGCTGGCAAATGCAGGCTCTGGAGAGGATGCAGCAATAATTTCTGTCTGTGACTTGGCAGTGACTGATTAGTATTTTGTTAAAGTCCCTGGGCCACTGAGGAGCTGGAGACACATGGAGCTGCAGGCTCTGGAGTCTTGAGAAATTTGGATTTGCCTGATATACTGTTAAGCCTTGGAATGGGGTTTTTGTAGCCAAAAGTTTAGGACAGGACATAGTAATACACTTCAGGAGCTTGGCCAGTACAATCATATTCTTTAATAACAAGGAAAAAACAAGAATTTCAAATTAAATATTTCTCAATCTTTTTTCAAATTAAATTATTTTGTTTTTCTTTCAAAGCATCATTTTCCTTCCAAAAACCTCTATTTTTAAATATTCAACAATATTTAAATAGTCCCCATCCAAATCAGGTCTTAATTGTTTTAGGATTAAATGTCTGTATTGAAGCCTCCAAATTATTACTTGTTTTACTTCTCTATTCACAAAAAAATCTTTTTTTTTTCCTTTCGATCTGACTGAAATGAGTCCTCTTGACTTTCCAAAATTGCCAATGAAACACAAAAAAATAATTATTCATTGAGTTCCAATGAACACCTTTCATAAAACTTCTGAATTACGCAAACAAATCACCTTCTGGGAAATAGTTATAGATTATTTTATGGTACAAGCTTGAAACATGACTCAATGACTCTCCACTTGCACACTATAACCCTCCTCACTCATTTGATTGTTTCGACTTTTGCCTTGTCTATGGTTTTGAGCTCATTTCCAGCCTCCCTCATACCACCATCAATCTTCTCTAGTTTTCTTTTGCTTACAAAAAAATGTTCTTTATCTTTTGAGATATCAAATGCTGCCATCCTGTGATGCAAATGGAACTGAGAGGACAGAAATGGTTACATGACTTGGTTCATGAAGTTCCTTGTAAAACCTGTTACTACTCGGATGGTGTCAGCAGAAGGACAAGGAGCAGCCACCTGTCCCTGGGGCAGCCATGGCACCCCCAGGTAGCACCAATACAGGGATGGCAGGGTTGGCAGGGAGAGCAGGGATAGCAGGCCTGGCCTGCCAGCTGATGTTGCTCAGGATCTCTAGCAGGGCAGGAATTCTTTTTGGCAGTGGACGGATTCTCTTCACAGAGGTCTGTCCTTGCAGGTGAACCCCTAGGGAAAATAAACACCAAGAAACACACCAGAACTGAGACACACAAGGTCAAACTGAGGGACCAGAGGCAGAGGAGGGAAACAAAGAAGCTTTGATTTTCCCCTTCCTTTTGCAGCCACTCCAATCCCTTCATTTCCCTCTTCTCTGTGCCCTGCGACTGCAAATGCTGCCACCAGTGAGCGTGGTGGGAAGCAAGGACTGCCAGCTTCCTCTTTACTGTCAATCAACACCCTCCTGAAATGAATCACAGTCAGTCCCTCCTCAGCAGCCTCTCTGAAGGAGGACCCTGGCCTCATTCACCCTCATGCTGCCAGGCTTTTCAGCTGACCTTGAAGAGGAAGACACCTGCTTCTAGCTTTAGTATTGCTGCTTGCAATTTGCACAAGAAATGTTCTCTTTCTTGCACTTTTCACTCGTGCATAGGACCAGTGGGGCCTCAGGGTGGTATCCCAGGTGTCCCAGATGATCACAGGTCCTTCCCTTTGCACTAAAATGGACAGCAGCCATCTGCATACTGTTTACATGGTAATCCGTTTGCTCTGCACTTTCAGAGATTAACTGCATTTTTAGTTAATCTGCATTTGCTGTTACTTGGATTCACTCCAATAAGTGCCCACAGTTTCTTTAAGGCTTTTCCTCAGTTACCTAGTTTAATAGCAAGTGTCATAAAGGCCACATCTACCCTGTACACTCCTAGCTGTTTAAATGTCTACCATAATTGTCTGTGTCATTGTTGGACATTTTTTCCCCTTGATGGGTGGAAGTTTTCTGCAGAAGTGTGTGCCTACAGCAACTATCATTCGTTTAGCAGGAAAGGGAAAGCAGACAATAAGGTATTTTGTTATCAAGGGCAGATTAGTTCTTCAATTCCAATCCTACCAAGACCTCCAGTCCTTGAAGATCAGGCAGCAGCAGAGCTTAGCTGATGGCACCTTATCCTCTGAGTTGCTTGTGCTCATTTCAGGGACATTGTGAAGCCCAGACAATCAACATGTCTTAGTGGCAAATCATGTTTCATGTGACTTGATTTCTGGTGAAGACAGGACAAAAAGTTTGTCCTTGTACTCTTGAAACTGGAGGCAGCTCTAATTTGTATTGGCAATTGTCAACCTTCAAGAGAAAATTCTCCTCAGGGAGCAGCGCTGTTTACCAACCAACAGGGCCACCTCTGCTGTTACATTGTGGACACACATTCAGTGCAGGCACTGTGGTGCTGCTTTTGAGTTGCTCAAAGATTCCTCTTGTGACAGCAACCTTACACAAAGCAGCACTAAGCCTTCCCTGCAAAGGGAGGACTTGGCCTGCAGTTGGGTGTGTGCTACTGCCAGGTGTCAGCTCTTATCTCTTAAGCTAAAGTAGCTATCACCCTCCCACCTCATCATCTCCCTCAGGCAAGCCCAAACCACCACCTTTTAATTGATTAAACTCATGGGACTTTACTGTATAAATTATTGTAATCCAAGTCAGAAGACACTGCACAATGCATGATTTGTCTCATCACACAGAGAAGGAAGGCTCCTTGTCCTGTGGGTGTAGTTTCACTGGCAGCTTGATCCCATGGAAGAGCAACTTTTACCAGAATGGGCAGGAGCATTCCCTGCCTCCCCTAAATCCCCAGCTGACTAGCCCAGTGCCTCTCTCTCCCTTGTTGCGGCATTAGCCCTTGTGCAGCTGTGTAAGATAAATCCTTTCTTTGCTCCAGTTCATGCCACTGCCAAATTAATCCCAGTGCCCCCACAACAGAGTGATGGTGCAGCTGGAGGCCACAGAAGCAGTCTAGATGGTGCTGCCTTTCCTTGACAATGCTGACTGAGATCAGGTGAAGCAGATCATGAAAACATGTCCTGAACTACTGCCTAGCACAAAACACTCCTGACAGTCAGGACAGGACTGGAGAATTCCTCAAGGCTTTCTCCTCAACCACGTACATTTTTTTTGTGTTTAAATCTTTCTGAGTCTTGACTCTCCAGCACACTATATAGTACATCTAATACACAGTGAAGATAATTAAATCCTAACCATGTGATATGATATGGCTTGACACACAAGTGTGATATGGCTCACACTTGTGAGCAGTGTCACCTCAGGGAATAAATGGATAGAATGATCTTGGAAATTGAAATTTATTTCTGCACAGTTGCCTGGTGTGGCATTTGAGGTCTACTCAGCTTTGACTTCAAAGATCCTCTAAGCAATGACTGCTGTAGTAAAGTTTTCTAGCAAAATGGTAATTTTGCTCTGATAGAAACGGCTGAAGGAGGGGTTGTGGAAAATATCAGAACTATTTAATTTGAACAGGGGAATGTCTTCCAGAAGCACACAGTTTGCTACAGAGATGTATCAAGTGAATGTGATGGGGTTAAAGCAGGGCTGAGCTCTCTCTCCAAAGGATAAGGCAAATCTGGGCATGTTGGGAACCTCAAGAGGGAAGTCAGGGAAAAGGAGTTCTGGGTGCCCAGAATTTCACTCTAGTTTTCTGTGTTTATAAGGTAAATCCTGTTGGATCAGCCATAGCCATAGGAATGATGGAGATGTGAGGAACTCTGCTACTTGTCTCTGTGAACAGCAGATGCTGCTTTGGGTGTTTGCCACAAGACACTTGTTTCTGGAATGAATGGATCTGGGCTCCAGGAATATCCTGTCTGTCCCCACACCATTCTCCAGCAGCCATGTCTGAGTGTTGTAAGGTGTTTAAACTCAAAGGTCAAGTGTTAGTTACCAGCTGACAGTTCTGGCAGGGGGACAGCCAGCCCTCACCCCAGGGCAGCCAGCAAGTGCCCTGACCAAGGGCCCCACACTTGTGGAGTGAGGATGTTCCAGTACCAGCCCAGCCCGATAAGCAGTTTGGATGCAGCTGCCCAGCTTTGGAGGCTGGGAGGTTTTCACAGGAGTGTTCTTGGGCCCATTTGATTTACTAACAGACACAGAGCAAGATTTAGCCCCAAGGAAATGGTGTGAAGGGAACTTTTCTTGCAAGCTTTCTGAGCCGATGTTCCTGTAACTCTGGGGGTTGGGACCCTGAGGCTTTATAAGGAACTCACAAGGTTCTCCCCTTCTAGGAAGAACATACCTTTTGCATTAAAGTGTGGGACTCAAATCTTAAAACCATTGTTAGTTTTTCCCCTAAAATATACCCACACCTTCAAGAAGCATTTGGACAATGTCCCCAGGCACATGGTACAACATGTGTGGGGTTGTCCAGTACACGGCTGGGAGTTGGACTTTGATGATCCTTGTGGGTCCCTTCCAGCTCAGGATATTCTATGATTCTATTATATTTATCCTTCACATTTATGGTGTTGTCATCCTCACATTAGGACCAGGTTTGTAATCTTTTATGTAGTCCTTGTAAGTGGGGGTGCAACAAGAAACAACAGCTGCTGACCACTAAAATTTGACAGCCCCAAAGAAAAAGGAAGATAAAAAGAGATGGGGAGTGAATCTAAGCCTAATTTCTCTAAATTTAGCATCCCTCCAAAATATTTAAGCATAGCCAATTAGGTAAAAACTCTGGTGTAAATGTGTAATGAAAAAAATAACTTAGAAGTAAAAAAATGAGCTGAGTGTGCAATAATGTCCTTATCAGGTCTCCTTAATGAATGGGGCAATATATATCTTTGGCCTTTCGCCTTTGGCAAGAGTGTTATGTGTTATCATGCAGTATATTCTTAGAAAAGCCTCTGCCATACCTTCCTGAAGAATTCATTTCCCGCAAGCGTCCCCTTTTTCAGTTTGAGAGCTGTGGGTTTGTACAAAGCGTCACTGTAAAATAGGTCTACCACAGCCAAATGTCACTTGACATGCTACATTCTCAGAACCAGCAATACCATGCCCTTGGCAGGAGTGATGAAATATCGAGGGTAACTATGAAACGCCTGTGAGCCAGCCAAGTCTTTCCTTTCATATGCTCCTCAGCACCAGTGGTTTCTGGTTTAGTGCAGAGTGCCTGTGTGGCTGGATGCCCCTCTCAGGTGTCCTCCAGAAGGGAACATGCTCCCCGCTTTTTTTTTTACTCAGTGTTGCTCACAGTTGTGCTGGGCAGACCAGAGCTGAAAGCTCAGTGCCCTTCTGCAGGTCACAGACCATTTGCACCATTTGTCACAGAGATTTGCAAGGCATACAATGCCCACAAGGCATATCTTGGCAGGTGCTGCATGAGATAGGGAAAAGGCACTATCAGTGTCATAGGGGTCCAGCCCAAAGCTTGAACAAATCCGTTATGTCAAGTTCATTTCTCACTGCACAGTCACTACACCATTCCCTGGTCAGCAGGTGTATGGAGGCATGGAGAGTGTAGCATCCTGGCAGGTGTTCTGGGGGGAGCACCACACAGGAAAACAGTAGTGGCTTTGTTCCTTGGCCATTTTGTGCAGAGACCAATTCTCCTGCCAGGGAACATATCATCATTGCTCAGTGCTGGTGTCTTCATAATTTATGAGGCTGAAGGAGTATCACTGCATGAGGACGTGAGGGGAAAAGCCCAAAGTTTATTAGTGGTTTGGGAGCTCATGGGAAATGCAGGGAATATGTCCTGCTGTCCTAGGATGGAGTCATACTTTATCTTGCAGAGTCTTAAACTGGGAAGCAGAAGTGTAAACCTGGAATAGTTGACTAGATCAAGTAAAGCTTATTCTTGGGGTTTGTATTATCGGGGCTTTTTTTTTAATCAACTGAGACAAGCGAGCACTATGGAATGAACAGAGTTGTGAGAACTGTGGTGAACCTTCTGGAGCCTCCAGTTACCTCATTTGGCCTTCATATAAAGAATGAGCAAACAGACCCCTGACCTCTTTCTCTCCTCCCCACATCCTCTCATGTGGGAACTGTCCAAGCCAGTCCTGGGAGACCTCTGGTACTCAGCACTGATGTCACTGCATTCAAGAACATTTGTTACTTTTGGAAATGCATCAAATTCCTCTGGACCCTGGGGAAAGGCTGAATGGGATCTCAGAGGAAGAGTCACCTCCCAGCTCCTTTTCCCAGATGCAGTTTTCCTCAGCTCAGCTCAGCTCACAAAGTGCCCAGAGTGTTGAACAGAGGACTGCAACCCCTTGTGTTCAGCAGCCCATCAAAGTAGGTGGTTTTACAAAAGGGACACACAGCTTTCCTTCCAGCTACCTAACTTAGCCTTCTTCTGCTTGCAACAGAGCAGTTGGATGCATGGGCCAAAGCTGAGGCGAGACACATCCCAGAATCTGTGGGGTGCTGCTAGCTAGCTCCCTGTGGGCCTGTAAAGGCAGGACAATTTTGATTCATATGGATCAACAGGTGGAGAAACACTGCTACCTGAGATACCAGGGACTGCCCTCTTTTCCTAGCTGCCTTCCTGTCCCCAAGTGCTTGTGGCAGAAAGGCTGTGAATCAATGTGAACGTGAAGAGCCAGAATGAGCCCTCGGCTGCGCAGGGGGGACGGTGCGTCCCGGCGATTTGCAGACTCTTGGTGCAAAACAGCAGCTCATGGCTTTCTGCAGAGGCCCCGGCGTGGGCAGAGCAGGAGGGACCGGCAGGGGCTCGGGGCTGCCGGGCCGGGGCGAGATGAGCAGCCGCAGCGGCGGGCGGCGGCCGCCAGGGGGCAGTGGCGGCCGGTGCCGGCGTTCGGTG
>VXAX01006967.1:715882-798691 GCA_013399835.1 Leptocoma aspasia
AGAAACCGCAGTAATGTGCAGTACAAATGCTACAAGTTTAAAGGCAGGAAAATAGTTTACAGAATTTTAAAATATCATTTCAGTCATTTAAAATCACTCTGCCTTGCACACTTGTATCACTTACACTTAGTAAAGCAATTGAGTTTCCAAACGCTGGGCACACAGTGATCTATTTAATATTATAAGTGTTGCCATTTTATTCTGAAGGCAGTAAAGGCATTGGTGTGCATTACATTTCAGCATCATATTCTGTATTTTCTCATTTCCTCTTTTAGTATTAGATGCTCCTTTTAATTCTTGATTCATTTATATCCTTCTGTTTTTTTTTTTTTTTTAATTTATCTCCTCCTAGCTCAAAGGCAGCCCAAGTGTTCAAGGGGAAAAGCTAAAATTCTATGCAGCCAAGTAAAAATTGAAACAGCAAAGAGCTGTTGCTTGGGCTTTTCCCACTGTGACACATAACTACTTCAGGCAACACTTCAGGCCCATTTGCATGTTGTAGCTCTTGGAGGGTGGCTGGGTTTGGATGAGCAGCCTACTCCCATCCCCAAATGACCATGTAAGAGTTGCTGTACCACTGACATGGTTAACTGAGCAGTCATAGTACAGACACATTTTGTGAGGCCACTTGAGCTAAGTAGCTCTTTGGCAGCTGTCTGCTTCTGTCGAGCTTTGCATACTGTAAAGCCTTTTAATTCTTTTTCTCTTTGCAAGCACTCAAGCTCACAGAGTTTTTCTTCTTAAATTCCTTTAACTGTGTCAAAGAATAAAGAAGTGTGCAGATGAAGGATTTCTCTTCTAAGCTGAATTCTCTGCACCAGCTTGAGCAGTCTTGCTTGGAGAAGCAGCAAGCAGTTTCCTACCCACCTGTGAGGGAACACTTGCTCTGCTGCAGACGGATGTCAGCAGTGATAGCTTGCTACTCCCTGCCCAGATCACTTTCCCTTTCCAGCTGATGTTCTGGATTAGGGCAATATTATTCTCTTATGATTTCTGGCAGAATACCCAGCTCAAACTGAAGATGAACCAAACAGAAAGTAGAGTGGAGCGCAAGAGGTGGGAAGGTGTTTGTCTGGGAACTGCCTAAGGCAGGCTGCTAGCCAGTGCAAATGTTTGCATTTCAGGTAGTTCTCCAGAGCCCCCTCAAATCATCAGAGGGCAATCATCTGTTTGCTGATGTCAGATGTTAGATTAAATGAACCTGGTTTCTTTAGGCTCTCTCATAGACCATGAATGGACTTATTGTAGTGCCAAGTATAGACCTATAAGACATAAAGTTACTAAAATGAGTGAAATACAGGTCATTTTAACATGTGGTCCAACAACTTGCAGTCATGCCACTTTTGTGGTTGAACAAAACAACCAGGAAAATGGGAAAATGTGTCTCTGTATCATCTTGATAAGAAATAAGATCAGCCTGATAGGAATGAAAGAATTGAGTTCAGAGAAGATCACAGAATCATAGAGTACTTTGGGTTGAAAGGGACCTTTAAAGATCTCTAGGCCAATCCTTGTACAGTGTGCAGGGAGATCTTCGACTAGAACAGGTTGCCCAGAGCCCTGTCCAACACAGGACACAACTGGCTTTCTGGGCTGGGAGCACATGGTCCTGGCTCATGTCCAGCCTCTCATCCAGCAGCACCCCTAAGTCCTTCTCAGCAGGGCTGCTCTCAGTCTCTTTATGCCCCAGCCTAGATTATAACCAGGGCTTGCCCTGACCCAGGGACAGCACCTTGCACTTGGTCTTATTAAACCTTATGAGATTCCCATGGGCCCACTTCTCAAGCTTGTCCAGGTCCCTCTGGATGCCATCCCATCCATCAGGTGTGCCAACAGGACCACTCAGCTTGGTGGTGTCTGCAAACTCTGCCAAGCATGCACCTGATTCCACTGTCTGTTGTAACTGATGAAGAAAAGCAACAGTACAGGTCCCAGACCTGAGAGAAACCACTTGTCATGATGTCCATCTGAATATTGAGCCATCGATCTCTACCCTCTGGATACAACTGGCCAACCAATTCCCAATCCATTGATCAGTTCCTCCATCAAATCCATCCTTCTCCACTTTAGAGATAAAGGTGCTGGGAGACTGTGTCAAAGGCCTTACAGAAGTTCAGAGAGACAACATCTGTAGCTCCTCTTTTATCCCCTGGTGTAGTCACTCCATCATAGAAGGACACTAGCTTGTCTGGTTGATCTGTGCCATATCTTCCATGCACTGAGGTGAGTTTGACGGCTCAGTAGTTCCCATGGTCCTCATTTCTACGCTTCTAAAAAATGGGTGCAATATTTCCCTTTTTGCAGTCACCTGGGACTTCATTTGACTGCCACATCTTTTCAAATATCCCAGAGAATGGCTTGGCAACTACATCAGCCAATTCCCTGGGCACTCTGGGATGCATCTCATCAGGTGCCCTAAATGGTCACAAATGTGATCTTCTCTTACAGTGGGAGACACTTTGCCCCCCTAGTCTGCCTGCCATGCAGTCCACCCACTCAAGAGATGTGGGAAGAGGGGTTTCCAGTGGACACTGAAGCTAAAAACGTTTTTGAGTACCAGCCTTCTCCTTATCCATTTGTTACCAGTTTGCTGGGGGGCAGTGTGCACTTTCTTTGACATTCATGGAGATTTGGCATCAAATCGGGGCTGAACTATTTCTGAGGCAAACTATTAATGAATACAAAGTGCCCAGGTGTAAAGGACAGCTATTACATTTATATTATGAGATGAAATTAGTATAATGAAATTGAGAAACAAAAGAAATACATTATCTCCCATGAATTTTATTAAGTGCTCCTTCACTGAGGACCCTTTCCTATTTTCATTTTTTTCCACATCAAATTTTCCAAATCTTCCACCAGGGTGTTACATTATTGTGCACCAGATGAGGGAGATACATATCCACAAACCTTCTGAGAAATACATTTACAGGAAATAAAAAACAAACAAGCAAGTCTTTCTGCACCACTCTCTGTGTGAAGAGACTGTTTGGTCTCACACCAGTTAAATAGCTTAGTTAGGGATTAAACTAGTGCTAGCTACTGAAAATCTAGTGAGCTACATAGTGATCATCACATGGTCTTCAGGTGCTGCAATCCATGAGTGTTATCTGTGGAAATCAGAGCCCACTGAGTGTCATACACAAATGACAATCAATGCTGTTCTAAGGAGTCCATCATTTTAATTGCTTTGCTGGCAGATGGATTTTGCACAGTCTCATTTTCTCACTGCAGGCTGCCTTTGTTTTTTCTCACTTTCTAATCAGATAATTCAGAATGGTTTGCAGACACATCACTCTGCAGAGACATATACACCACTAAAAAGGTCTCACAGTTTTTTTTCTGCAGCGTTGGAGTTGCTCCATTCTGGTGAATTAACCCTTCAAAACCTAAAACATCTCAATAGAAAAGGAAACAGATTTTACATATGTGAGGGTTGTCATTTTGTTTTTGAGATAATGGAGCCATTTCCAGTTTCTCTCCATTCTCCTTGTCTGAAAGTCATAAAAAGTTGATGGTCTTCATTGGCCTCTATATTTACATGAAAGACTCAAGCTTCAAGCTGTCTCCTGAAGTACTTTCCCAGTAAGAGCATCTGAAAAGCTTTTGCAAAATTATTTGCTTTATTCATCTAGGAAAAGATAAGATGACCTGATATTTTGACTCTTTCCAAGTGTATAGAGAAGTCGAAGGCTTTTAAAAGAACCCATGTCCTAAAAACTTAATGGATTATTTAGGTGGAATACATAGTTCAGCCTTGTAGTGCCTACAATAGTCTCTGTACATCCAGTGGCTCAGGAGTTCCTGATTTATTTAAGCTGCTTGCAGGTACTTGTCCCTGGAGAATAGAGATCTCATATGGATTTGTAGGTTTGTTCCTTCAGAGTACCAGATCTTTTGAAGAGCTTCTGTTTGTCCTTCTTTTTTCTTGTAACAACAGAAGGTTGTTCTGGTGCGCCACTGTTGTTTGTCTCACTCTTTATAGCAAGACTTCACTTTGTCATGATCCACAGGCCCAGTGGATGGCTAAATTTCTTCTGAGGTTTTGAAGGAATGCTTCCTCCCATTGTTGTAGTCTCTGTGCACAGGACTCGCCAAGCCACATCAAGAGGGCTCTGCTTCAGTAACAGAGACCTCAGATTTGAAGGCAAAAGAAACATTACACAGCCTCTGTGTATTTTTGTATTATTTCTTCAAAACAACTTACATGTTGCCATACTATTTCCCTTGGGGTGGGATTCCTGCTATAATGTAGAGATATCTCTTCCTCCCATTGATGTCAGCAGTGAGATTCTGTGTTTGTTAAAGAAATACCAGCACATGCTGACATTGCAAAGAGGGCACACTACTTGTGCTTTCATTCAGCATCACTGTAAGCAATTTCCCTTTTCTGTCAGTTAATGTTTGTGAGTGCAGCTGGAACATGGAGGCCAATGGGCTGGATATGACAAATTTGTTGTGATCCAAGGAATGGAGGGTTCTTTTGAAATCAAAGTCATTGGTGTCGAAATCTAAATTAAAATGACCCAATTGCCAAGGCTTCCTTAATGCAGAAGGAGGTTAATTAGGCAGCCATACTTCTCCTGAGCAGTCCTTGCTTTGAGAGAATGAGTAACAATATGAGCTGGAGTCTACACTACATAATACCATTAGGTTTATTACTGTGCTTTGACAGCTCGCAGTAAAGAGAACTGTTGCAATTAATGAATGAAGTGAATACAGTGCTGAAGTCAAGATCTGGGTGAGGCATAAAATACAGAGCCTAGTTCTGCCAGTCACATACAGGCAGGAGAAAGCACCATAGTTTATCAGGAAAGGAAGTTGGGATCAGCTCATCAGTGAAAAGAAACCTTTCCCTCACATGTATCTGACAGCATCTTACCAAAACTCTCCGGGAATGATAGCTGGGAGCAGAGAGGAAGTTAATGAAGGCTCAGAGGAAGAAAAAGACACTTCAACCAATTAGCCAGAAACTGGAGACACTCCTCTGCAGATTGCTGGCTGCAGCAGTCAGGTTATATGTGGTGTTATGAAAAGAAAAAAAAAAAAAGTTTCCAGTTCCAAATTTCACGCTCTTGCACCACTGTAAATCCCAAAACGTCACTGCTGATTGTTCACTGTTGTGTAGCAGAAAGATGTAGATTGTGTTCCTCTTCTCAAGCATTAAACTGGTGTTTGACTGAAAACAAAGCCAGCTAACCCCAAAAGGCAATAACAATATTTATTCCTCTCTTTTAATTCCTTTTTCAGTGATTATATACCCAATTTAAAAGCGAACAGCTACACACGCCAATCACATTACAATTCCTTACATCTTCTTGTATTCTATTTCCCAGTCAATCAGCTGTCACCTGTTTTGTCGTTACTCTCTAAACTCTTCAGGACGTGGAATATCACTTTTCAGCTTGTACAGCATGGAAAAAAATATATCTTTGATTATTACTGTAATACAAATGTGTATTTGTGATCACAATGATTGCAATTGCATAAAATGAAAATTGTAAATATTATTTCTCAAAGCTCCTGTTAAAGGCCCTGAGATGATTGCTAGCTAATGATAGAAACACATTGCTTTCGGGGCAAGCTAGGCCATCATGAAGGCTTAATATCTTCCACTGGAGCAGCTAGGTTTGTTGGAAACCAGACACCGTTGCCAGATGGAGCACAGGTCTGTGTGTTTCTGTTCTGTTGCAAAAAGCCTCATGAGTTCTGGGTCCCCCAGGATGAGGCAAGAGAGTTCCTTTGATCTAGTTTGCAAGAGGAGTGACTGATGCATTCAGAAAGCAAGTTTCTTTAGGCATGTTTTTTTTCCATTAAAAAGGGACACACATTTTGCCAACCAGAGAGCAGAGCAGGGCAGGTAGCAGTCACTGAGCAGCATGGACAGTTAATGCAAGGAAACCCTACACTGAGCAACGCTGGGGAAATAGAAAACCATGCTGCATAACTCTAAAAGAAACATTATATTCTCATAGAACTGATTATATGTGTAAATGTTTACCCCCTCTCAACCATGTACAGATGTTTCCCATGGGATAAAGCATTTTCAGTATGTTCTAATGGTGGGAGTGGGGGTGAGGAGCAGAAGGGGTGTGAGGTGGGTGTAAAGCTTCCTTCTGCCCTTTGAAAAACACTCATTTGTCTTCTGGGTTGTGTACCTGTGCTTGATCTAAACTCTGTTCTTCCTCCTTGTTTTTCCCCCAGTATCGTGATGGTGCAAATTTGTTGTGAGTCAAGCATCAGCAAAGCTCTCTCTCAGTGGAACTACTTCAGAGCAATGCTGTGCTTGAATTCAATGTGAGGGGATCACCTGTGGTTTCTGGGTTGTGCAGTAAGAGAGATCACTTACAGAGCTCTCTGTTGATACTGTTTTCTTGGCTTCCCTTTGATGTTGACATGTGCTGCCATATAAATAAGTGATAAAGTGAAAAATAAGCTTTGGAAAAACCACAGCTCTGATGTCCAGATGTGTTCCAAGCGGTAAATAAGAAATAAGTCAGAAAGGAAGTGAAATGTGTGGAAGGAAGAAAATAAGAACATTTATGTGTTTCTGTCCCAGCCCCTGCAACTTTGCAGATTTGCTTTTATACTTTCCCCTCCATGGCTCTTAGTGCTGACATTTACTGAAGAAGGGAATGAGGATCTAATGTAACACCTTCTGAAGTTATCACTGTCATTTGTACTACAATATGAGGACCTTGACCAAGACTTGGAGTCCCAGACACTGTACGAAGAGCTTGCAGTCACAATAAGGAAGATATACAGAAAGTGCCAAGGAAAGCTCAGAGGCAGTGCTGACAACAAAGCTCACCTATCTGCTTCTTTGTGTCATCTTTACTGCTTCTGCCAAGTCTTTCTGATGATCTCTCAGTACAGGTGATCTTGGCCAGCCAGTCGTTGAATTGTAGGGACAGCAGCTACCCAGAGGTACAGGGCATCTTCAGGAACAGATGAAGGAATAGACATCAGTCATTATTCTTGCTGTACCTGAATTTGCATGTGATCTGTGCAAGAATAAACTGCAGACTAATTTGTCCTTTGCATGCAAAGAAAGTTCCACAGTTTGAAGAGGGAATGTATGCCAAGGATGCTTGTCAATACCCTGGCAATCTTCTTGAGGAATAAAAAATCTGAGTCAGTCTGAAGGTCCTGCTTCCAAGTCAGACTCACCACCTTCACTTGCCTTCTTGCTGTGTAATGTGGTGTATTCCCAATCTTTCCTGAAAAGCAGTGGGACAGATGACCTTCACAGAGGTCCAGCCAGGTGGCACAGACAAATTCTGACACAGATCTTTGACTTTCTGCTGCCTTCAATTTGCCATACTTTATTACCACAGTGTACAGCCATGCTGCTTTACTGCTTTACTCCCACAGCAGCAGACATCCCTTTTAACATGGAAACATGTTTCCCAGCCCTGTCATCTGATAACCAAAGGTTGTCATCCTCTGTCCATAGTGCTAGGGGACAACTTGACTTATGGAAAACCTGTGAAAGATGATCAACAGTGTGACAATAGGAAAACTCATTACAAAAAAATCCCAATCCCAAAGCTTTACAAGTGATGAAATGATTATCCCCTCTAGTTCCTGTGGAGCAGGGAGTCCCCCACAAGATGCACTTGTACCCTTGGTGGGTGCAGTGGGTAGAGTTTAAAAGCAACGTGAAAAATGTCACAGTTGTGCTTTCTGCCCTCACAACTGCTGAGCTTCATACATGTGCATAAGCACCATACCTCTGCTTCCCCCTTCACTTCCTTTTTCCATTTCTCATCTCCTCAAGCAAGGACTGGCACATCACTCCTGTGTGTGTCACATGTATATTCTATATATGTCACCACTCCAACATCTAGTCCATCCTAGTGCCAGCCTAAGTGCTTTCCAGATGATACCCTAGCAGAGATGAACACGGAGAGGCCAGGCAGGATGAGCCAGCTGGTTTCAGCTGGGAGAGGAGGGACATTAGAGTGCAAGCCAGTGTCACAGTGATGATGAGTCACCCAGGTATGCACAGTGACTACAGTGGTGGCCCTTCTAACAGCCGCAACATCCTTTGCACTGTCTCTTGGTTTCCTGTTGCCAGCACAAAACCAGTTTGCCTTTAGCAAGTAAAATCCTTTGTTTCTCTGTATTTTTGCATTGTCTTGGATCCTTTAGAATTTTACTATCTTTGCAATCCATACGCATATGAGATGCTAAACTTGGAGAGATCATAGTGTGAACTCAGTCCTAAGGGATCTGAGAGTGCTACTCAGCAGCTAGTGCTCATGTCATTCAACAGAGGCAGCACTGAATCAATCAGTCCCTCAAATTTCACACATTTTTGGTTCTGGTACTTTTCTTCTGCTCTTCTGTAGTCAAAAGTGCTAAACATTAGTTTGTTGACCCAGATTGCAACCCAGCATTTACATTAGGGAAGAAGACACTCCCACAACAAGTTGCACAGATGTGCAACTTCCTCACACAACTAATGATACGTCAACTGGATTCCTTCCCTCAGTAAACGGACACAAGAACTTGTGGTTCGCAAGAACAAGGAGTTAATCTTTATTGACCAAGCATTCATTATGGCAGCTATCGAGAACAAGTGAGTTTAATTTTTATATAGAAGTCTGTTTAGTGGGGAAAGTGAATGTCATATTTTGCACTTGGGGCAAGAAGGGTTAGTCAAGACTTTGTTTTTCCTGGGCTGTAGCTGGGGCACAAGAAGAGTGCAACATGCATTTTTGGCAATTAGAATACCTGTAGCAAAGCCACAGGGAGCCCACTCTCTGATCTGCAGTCAAAAGGGATGGTTATCAGCGTTCTCACTGGGCTTAGTGATAAAAGTCTTATGAATATATCTCAAGTCCAGGGCTAGAGCAAATTACAGCACATTTGGAGGTGTAAGAAAGTCTTACTTCTAAATACAGATAGTCTGAATTTATAATTTTTCTGATATTCCTTATATCTCAGTGGCTGGTTAATTGACCCAGACAAGTCATCACACAGCCAAGTCAAACATTATTAATCTAGAGATACCTTAGATACAGTGAGCATACTTGCTTGATGTGCAATCCAAGACATAAGCTCACTGGTTTGGAGTTTTTTTATTTTATATTTACATATATACATACTCATGGAGAGGAAAGACCGAAGCTTGCATCTGTGTTTGTACAGTTGTTTACATGTCAATACGTGTAGTATCCCTCAGTATCCAATGCAGGAGATGCCTTTGCTTTAAATCTCTTTTTAAACTAGTGATTTCTGTGCAATGTATGCAGCAAGCAGTATTAAACTGTGTGCAGAGGTTCATTCTGTTGCAGGCATAAACCTGCAAGGACAGAAAAAACACAACTTCTACATGGACACTAACACTTGTGTCACGAACCCAGGGCTTCCAGTTCCTGCTAGCATCCATCAATAACAGACCAAACAAAATGTTATTCTGTAAATTGATTACACAGCAGATAGCTCTTCTTGTTTAAAATCTCTATAGTTCAGCAGATTGGAGGAAGGGGGAGGGAAAATCAAAATCCATGCCCTGGGTGCCAGGCTATCTTAGTGATTTACAAATTACCTTAGTGATTGAAGTAATTCTGGGTGCTTAATATTGCTCAAGTCTCTCTGTCTCCCTCTCTCTTGCACTCTCTCTCAGCATAATAAAGCTAAGGAAATCCAGGAGACTAAATTCAGTGCTGCAGATTAGCGACAGGAAGGAAACTGGATATGCATGAATTAAACAAGACCATTTGCCTTTTTGGATCTGCAGATATTTTTCTCTCAGAAATGCAACCTCTTTTTTTTTGCAGGTGACACCCACACATCTCCTTCACTTACTGGCGATGATAAAAAAGGAGATAAACAACTGGAGCTCGTGCAGTTAGGCTTAATCTTTGTATGTCATCGTCGCCAAGCAAAGCCACAGCAGTAGGAAAACAGAGCTGGTTTCTGCTGCTCATTTCTAACTGACATTTTTTCACCAGGTTGCTCACATGTAACCTGTGGACTCTTTGAACTCAACTTTGTACCTGCAGTCTTTTTACAGCATGTATGTACTGCCATGCTGTGACTGGACTGAGCTGCAGTCCATATATACTCTGCCTATACCCCAATCCTCATTTTGCCTCTGCCTCAGTGGTTTAAAATCAGAAGTGCAGTGCAGAATTACAACATAAATGCCTTAATAAAAATAAAATTTAAAAAAAAAGGGGAGCGACAAGAAAGGAACACTGATTTTAAAAACCTCATACTGTAGGCTAAATGTAGGATTTGTAAGTAATCTTTTAGTACAGAGAAGAGAAAAGGCAAAAAACAAGGGTATTTTTAAATCTTTTTTTTTTTGCATATATATGGTTATTTTGACTTAAATGTCCTGAAATCATCAATTCATTCTTCCAAGAGCTGCTTTTACTGGAGGAAATCCACTACAGCTGCAGTTCAAACTAATGCATTTCTCTAGTTGCTGGAGGAAAGCTCTGGAGTTGCTTAACTTCACTGTTCCTGCAGACAGCCATTCATCCATCCTACCTTTTCAGACAGTTTGCTCATCCATTGCCATTTGAACATAATTTGTGCTTTCATCTCAAAAGTTTCTTGGGAGTCGACTGTGCACCCAAGTCCACACACAGGACCTAACCTGGCTTTCACCATCATTGCAGCTTATGTCTCGATACTTCTTGAGGCAAGAAGGACTAGGAAGTCTTTAAGAATCATTTCTAGTGTATGGCTAGGGAGAGGCAAAAGTCTGAGTTGTGAAGTACATCCTGCAGCTGGTTTGTTCATTTCCATTCCCTGAGGGACTTTTCCAGAATTTCACTGAAGAGGTTTCAGAATGATTTCTTCTTTAACCCCTTTTGCTTCTCCCATCCTTACTGGTGAACTTCTCCCTTACAGGGCTGGACTTGAAAGTAGTGTCAACTGTGTGTATCTGCAGGAGGGAGAGAGGTTATTCCCCTGCTGTCCAATTTTGTATCTTCGTAGTCTCACAGTTTTTTGTTGTTGTTAAGATAAAACATTGGCATTACTTCAACAATCGGCTAACGAGAGAAAGAGCTACAAGGAGGGGATAATGCTCCCAAAGGCATCTGGACTTCAGCCTCTGTCCCTAAGTATCAGGAGCTGATGAGCTATGCAAATCGAGAAACAATTTCCTTTCTGCAGCCAGTTTTGATTTGTCTGGGGAAGGTTGAGAAGCCCAGGAAGAAATGTGAGCAATCTACTTAATCATTTTCATGAGGAAAATAAATAAATCAGCTCTCATCTTGACCACTGGTGTTTGAAGATTAAAGTAGCCCAAGGGCTGTCACAGGCGGCGAGCATAGCAGGAAAATTAGTTCATTCTGACTCACGACAGAGTGATCTAATTTAATGGGGCACTGAGGAGGCTGTCGGGCGCTAATTTAGCTATTATCTAAGCTAGCCTGATTGCTAGTTGTGTCCTGCTGCAGCCCTCCATGTGAAGGGCTTGAGCTGCTCTCGGAATCTGTCGCCCGCTGAGCGCCTGCTCTGGCCCTACCCGGAGCCTTCCTGCAGCGCTGCGAGGCAGCGGGGCCGGCCCGCTCAGCGTGGGCTCGGCTTAGCAGGGGGAAATGCAGTGTAGTTAAAGAGCCACTCCGGTCACACGAGGGGGCAGAAGGGAGGCTGAATAGGAAAGCTTCCTTCTGGCATTTCCTGCCTTTGATTTCTTAATTTCGCAACCTGATCTCTAGTCTTTTAAGGTACTTTAGTATATAATTTCTTAAGCTTCTTTATTTTAGAGGAGAAGGATACTATAAAAATTTTGGCTATTTGATCCTCCTACCAGATAGAAACCACTACCACTGTTAATTTCCACAGAACTGTTACTAATTGCTTGCTTGCATCTTTGATTTTGCTGGTTAGGTAGTAATCTTTCCGGTCTGAAAAACTAGATTTGTTCCAACCCATGAGAACATTTCAACCAGTCCAGAATAGTTCCCTTGAAGGAATAAGAAGACAATGAGGAAAAGGAATTATGTAGCCACATAATGAGACAATGGCTATTTAAACTGTGGCATTTGAAAATTCCTCATAATTTCAATGGTCAGATGAATGAAACTGAAGAGCTCCTGGTAAGTTCATGTGACCTAAAGTTATATTTAATTTTTAATAAAACAACAACAACAGCAGCAGCAGGAGGGGCAGGAAATAAGAACCAGTGCCTTGATCCTGAAGATCTGGCAAGAAAAAGGAAAAAGCAAACAAACAAACAAAAAACCCACCATGAATTTGAGATCATTCAACGTTTTGTTTCTTTGCAAATGGGTTAATATGAAATTGGCAGCCTCCTAATACTTTGCCAGCCAAATTAGCCACATCATACTATCTGCATGCCCTTGAGGCTGGAATAGTAACATACTGTAATGTGATGCTCTAACAAAAGCACCTAATTGTGAAGAACAGATCATTTGCATCAAGATAGGCAGTAGTTTCCTTCTCACAGCCACTTAAAGACACTGACTTTGGCTACAAATTACTGCCTAGTGCTGTTTTCAGCCTTTCCCAGTCTTTACTGCACCTTAACAAAGCCGATCCTGTTCTCATCACCCTAACCTGTTTTCTGGTTAGTATGAGTGACTAACAAAATTATGTCTTGGCCTGTGATTCATCTTGCATAATGCATTTTCCAGTCACACAGCAAAAGCCTTGCTGAAAGTGGAAAGATTTGATCTTTAGCACTGAAGCCTTTGCCTGTGTGCTCTTAAAACTCAAGCTTTTTGTACCATGTTTTTATTAGTCAAACATACCATCAGTAGCCAAAGATGCTTCTGCTGTCAGAGCATGTCTGCAGGCATAATGAACTTGGCAATAGCCAAGAGCCTGCTATGCACAGGAAATTAAATGTACAGAAATTAAATGCACTGTGGGAAGCATGTGGTGTGTGGGATCCCCACGTGGCTGTTTGGCACAACTGAAAATCTGAAGAGGATGGGAAAAATCAAAGGGATGAAAGACCCCCAAATCCTTCAAACAGAAAACATGTACCTATCCAATCACCACATGGCTTCAATCTCCTATGGCAACTCCCTACACCAAGCTGAGGAGGAATGCGGCATACAAGACAGTCTTTGTGAAGCAAATAACCAGTCAGGAAGGAGTACATGTGGAAGGCTGCACAGTTGTGGTAGAGATTAATAAATAGGGTGGATTCCTGAACTGCTGAGTCTGGAATAGCAACGAAAGGGAAAAGATAATGCACAAAGAAGGAAGATATGATATTGTTTGGCAGAGATGCAAGGTTCACATTTATAGCTACAGAAGAAATAAGAAGCATTTTGGAAAAAATGTTATACAGGAGGATGATATTGGAATTTGGAATATTCAGACTAGAAGGAATGTCCAAGACTTTTGGCTTTAGTAAGCCTGACCACCCCAATGGGGAAGGTTCAAGACCCTGCGGAGATAACACAAGCTACCTCCTCAGCATTTCTCTTCTAGGGCTTTGGTTCCTGGAAGCAAAGAAGAGCCAGGCTGTTGCATTGTGCTATGCTGGAGACGTGCAGAACAGGAATCAGCATGCAGGGGGCTGGAGCTGCACAACCCTTGGTTGACCCCTTGCAACATATGTTGATTGCTGTTCAGATGTGATGACTGCAGATCAGATGTTCATTTGACACTGAGATCCAAAAGTGGGGGAAAGGAGGATGAAAAATTAAATCACTCTTTGGCAGGATTATATATGCATTTGAATTAAAACCTATGAGTAAGGCAGAAAACCTGACTGATTTACCTCTGCCCTCCATGAGGAAGAGTTTCCAAGTTCAGAGCTGCAGCAGAGGGAGGTTTCTTTTTACATCATCCCATAAATAGCATATAGACCCCAAAGGCAGGACCAGGGAGGGACAGCACTGTCCTGGCATGTTATGCATTGCCTAAAACCAGATGGAATAAATTAGGATTGCTGTTTGTCAAATATGCTAATCCACATATGCAGACTCCAGGCTTAACTGGCTTGCTTCTCTGCAAACACTTTATTTTAGTCCTTTACACTGGTGGATAAAAGGAATTTACTGGTATCCCATCTCCAACAGTCTGTAATTCATGTCCCTATAGAGCTTTATGCAGCAATGTTCATTTTAGCACAGTGCTGCACCTTCTCATGTCCTGATTCTCCTCACTTTTCATTTACGCTTAGGATATTTCCCTGTATCCCCCTTCCTTTTTGGTCAGTCGAATGAATTAATACTTGTTGCAGATGTTCCAGGTCTTACTTTCCAGTATCATGTCCTGGGAGCTACCAGTATATGGAAAGTACAAAAGTGTTAGGGGAAGGAAAGCAAACTATACCAATATTTGCTTTAGAAAGCAATACTTTCCTCTGACTAGCCTCAGGCCTAATACATTCATTCAAGATTTAATTTACTGTATCTATTTAATAATTTAAAAAGGAGATTGCAAAAAGTATAATAAAACTCTAGGGAATACAGATGCAATGAAATAGATGCATCTATACCTAAATATGTATATATGCAGTTTACACAAAAACATCTATTCTGTTTCATGGGTTTGATACACATTTGCCATCTCACCTTATACTTGCACTAGAAGTTGCGGTTTTCACAGCACGTGTGATCATACATGTCATTGTGTCATCCAGTGACAGCCTGGAAATTACTGAGACAGCGCCATATCCTGACAGGGAGCTGTGCTCAGCCTGCTGCTCTCTGCTGGGAGTGGCTGGGTGCCCCAGCACAGGATCATTCATACCTCCCCTCCAAGTAAGGAGGGAGGTGGCAAGGCATTAGCATCCCCCTGTCAGTGCCAGCAAGGAGGGCCAGGCTGGGACCATGCAGCGATGCCCACGTGTCCTGCCTTGCCCCCTTCCCTCTGCTCTGTGCACCTGTTCCTTGCTGCCTCAGCTGCAGTACAAAGGTGCAGTGAGGGCTCCTCAGGAAAAGAGAGTAAAAATTATATGTGGAAAAATGTTAGCCTTGGAGTGCTTGTACATGTGGTGAGGGGAAAGGAGAAGAAATAAATAAGACTTTGTTTTGAAGTTCTTCTGTTCAATCATAAGCTTTTGAGTTTGCTGAACTGAACCAAACCAAGGCTCTCAGGGCCTGCAGGTCCATGACGAGATTCTCATGCTGAAGGCCCAGCACTGCCTCTTGGGCCTTGCTTACTATTGCCACTGGGGCTCTGCTGTCCCTGGCCGGGACAGGGGCCACCTCACTGCTGCTCAGAGGTAGCACAGCACCCTCCAGGAACATGGTTCATGGTGATATAAGACTCAGAGTGGAAGGTTTGGGGCCCAGTCAGCAAACTCAAATAAAACTTCCAATTTGGAAGCGCCAAAGTTGTTTTCTTGGCTTAAGACATCAAAGCGGATTGTTGTCATGCTTCCACATCTCTACTTTTGTCCTGTCTCCTCAAAGAGAGAAATAGTCTTCTTATCACAGTTTGAAGGAAATTAAATGTTGTACAATCCAAATTTTATTTCAAGGTGGGAATGTGGGGTTTTTTTCCTTTTAATTGTTTATTCAGTAGTCTTTATAAAATAAACATTGTCTCCTCAGTATGAAAAGGGATTTTATGCCAAAGCAACCCCATTTACAAGTGGATTTAGGATGTCCTGTTATTGTAAATACACTAGATGGAAAGAATGGATCATGTTTTTCTAAAGACTTTGTCCTACTCTGGCATGGAGCAGCCCTGAAGAACATCTTTAGAGAGAAAAGTTACTTCCAGATAACATGAAGTTACTGAAAGTGCCCAGAGCAGATCCTGCAGATGTCTGAGAACTTGCATGTCCAATTTACAATGCTGAGAATGAAGAATCCTCTCACACCCCAAAAACCAGACACTTATGGGAAAAAAAATTTAAGTGGTCTTTAGTTGCTCATAAGTCAACCCAGATTTTTGAAAGAGCTCTGGTACAATCTAGGTGCCAGAAGATGTGCATGAATTTTCAGGAGGACTCAGGAGAATACCTTCTGAATTCTCAAATTCAAAAATAAAAGTAAAAATCTTCTCAAAATCTGAGCTCTCTTCTTCTAATGCTTCATATATGACTTTGCATTTGCTTGATGCAGAAGGCAAACAAGAAAGAAATGGAGTTGTTCATGATGAAGACAGATCTTTCTTCCTCTCCCACTTGTCTTGATTTTGTCTTCCGGTTGCTTGCTTTTTCAGTCTGTGGAGCTGCTTGATCATGACTGCAGATGGCCTTATGAGCATTTACCAAGTGTCCTAAGGACTCACATGTTGAAGGTTTACTAGTCTTCTATTAGCTTGATTTGTCCTGGCAGATCATTTGCTCCATAGCGTAATAGCTTGGATGCCTTCTGACTGACCTTTTCCTCTTTCTTTTAAGCAAGTGTTTTGAACTTCAAACTGTGTCTTCGTCTTACAGGGAAAAAAAGATTATTTTTTACATTTTGCCATCTTTAACAGCAACAATCTGAGGATTACACATACAGAGAAGGAAATTAAGGGTTAAATCTAAGGTAGTAGTTATTGGAAAAGACCAGAAGTTCTGCTTCTTCCAACAGCTGAGCAAAACCACAAGTGTTAGGAAGAAACCACCTCTGAGGTCTGATGCCATCTTTCCATCTTATCCACTGACAACCCTCAACACAAGCTGGGCCTCATTTTCAGCCATCATGGAGAAAAATTCTTTTTTTACTTCCCCCTTTCCACCCCCCCTTTTTATATTGGTTTGTTGGATTTTTCTTTTTTTCTTTTTGTCTGGATTTTCTTTTAGTAGATCAAAGTTTAGCTAATACTTTCTGTGGTGTAGGTGTCCGTAATCAATAGCAACAAACACGGTGTGCAAATGAGTGTCTGTCCTTCCATGCCCCAGAGCGAGCGACTGCCCGGAAGCACAGGAGGCTGCTGCTGGGATCAGGGCTGCCAGGACCGATAGGCGGTGTAGTCTCGTGTCGGTGCATAGGATGGGTAACCCTTGTTCTTCTGATACGGTGGGTGCCGGGGAGTCATGTTCATGTAGTCGCTCTGATGGTACATATTCTTTTTGGATTTTTGCTGTGGGAGAAGGGTGAAGACAACTGTGAAAACCCTCATGTTAACTGCTGACAGTTCTGGCCCTAGGTCCTTGTTCAGGGAAGCAGGCATATTTTTAAGGCAGCTTCAGGTTTAAATACATTTATAAAATAATTAGAACCCATGTTCTCATCAAATAATCTATGGAATTTGCCCAACCTGAAAAGTCTCCAGCTTATCTGGTGAGAGATTTACAGTGTTAGTTCTTCAGGTAAAGGAATGCTACACACCAAGGATACAAACTGATGCCTCTCACCATCATCTTGCCTCTCTCATCTGTGGAATGATTCAGCAGAAACAATAGAGTTTGAGCTGTGAAGGCTGTCCTCATTTATTAGGAGGTATAGAGAAATTAGCTTAACTTCAACAGAGTAAGAGCATGAAAAATCAGCCCAGACTATGGTTTTCCTACCATTTACAGCAGTAAGACACAATGCATATGTTGTTCTGAACCTTCCTTCAAGGAGTGAAAGAATCAGATCTGATGTTAATCTTTTATGTCTCCTTATCTGGGCCTCAAAAATCTTATTTCCACTGTTGGATTTCTGCTTATAGTGCCCCTGTGAGACAAGGGAAGCATTGGCTCTTTCAGAAATAAGAGTAGCAGAAGACAGGTGAAATAATTTGCCTAAAATCACAGAGCAAATATGTGGCTACAGCAGGATTTCAGCCTCTGACTGCTGCAGGCTGTGCAAAAGGTTGTTGTTTTTTACATAGCTTAAGGCTTTATTGACCAGGGGTAAGTAAAGTGCTTCCATGCTTTTTCCTTAATACTGATCATACCCTCTATTGTAATCTCCTTTTTACTGAAATTTCCTTCCCATGTACAGAAATAGTTGCATATGCTGCAGTATACATGCATATGATGCTGTGGAATTGGAGGAGGTTTGCATTAGAAAATCTGATGGCTGAATTATGTTGTATGTGCAGAGTGGGGCAGTTACTATGAAATATTGTAAGGTTTTAATATTAATGTTATATATATGCAAAGTGTTGAATGTAAGTTACATACTGCTTAAGCCATGTAATGCAGTCAATGCATGTAAAGCATTAGATACAAAAGCTTTATCGCTGTGTTCATCTCTATAATACAGGATTTCTAATTCACCTAGGAGGTAGTTTTGCATGGGAGAAAGACATTTTGCTAGCATGAGTGACTGTTGGGCTGAAAGGATGAAAGACTGCTACTTTTGCAATGGAAAACAGTTTTCCTTCAGGGAAGGCAGAACTGTGAAAATAGACAAACCTTTAGCTGCTTTCAGGAACTGATCAGGCTTGCCATGTCTGTCGAGTACCACAATTAGGACCATTTTTTTCAATTCACAATGTCTTCTAGGCAGCTGTATTTACATTCAACAACACTCTAAATACATCCACAATCAGAATACATATTATCTGAAGAATACTACCAGCAGTAATCACAGCAGGTGAAAACTGATGCAGCAAACAGCACACATGGCAATGCAGCCTTGTCACCCTTGCTGGGGGCAGACATGTTAGTGGCAAAGTGTGAAGCCATTAGGTAGCAAATGAATATAGCACAGAGAAAATGGTTCAGATTGTAAATGATGGATTTGAAGCTATATCATCTCATCTATGGCACAGCCACAGCAGCACAGCACTGTAACACCAGCAGCTGCTGTGTAATCCTCTCACCTCTCCTCAGAGTCAGCCTCTACAACAGGGCACAAAGAAGAACCACTTAAATGGCCTTTGCATTTTCCTGGCAGTGCACGCTTTGATTGTTTTCCATTAGAAATAGCCATTGATTGAAAAAGTGTCCTTTTGTGAAACACTTAGCAGATCTTAAGCTTCAGCTAGCAGTGACAGTGGCTTTCTGTATACATGCAACATTTAACCTGGCAGGGACTCTGGACCCTTTATACAGGCTACATCATAATTGTTGTGTTGAAAATTGCTATTTAACAACAAAGCTAGAGGGGAAAGTCAGAGTGCAAGGAATTGAGTTCTCAATGTTCAAGTCTTTCTTACGTGGAGTAAGTAGCGTAAATTGGCTCTGGAGATCACAGTCCTAAGACTTGTCAAGGAAAATGTCCTTCTGCTGCCCCTGTATCATGCCAGGAGGAGAACTGCACGTGACTTGGGCCAGACAACTCTCCAGAGAGATTAGGAAGCAAAAATTATGAGCCATAAGGCTGTCTCAGCTTTCTTACTGTTTATGTACAGACAAGGGACTACTGAGATCCAGGTGCTCCTATTCCCTTGTAGTCAAGCTGCCAGAAATAGTGGTTGCTCAAGGGAATTGCTGGATAGGCACAAGACACCAGTGCAGATGGTCCTGGGCTGAAGGCTTCCTATAGATTTTTTTATTATAGGTGAGTTCCTGTCAGTATATATTCATAGGGTTTTGCCAAAAATGCTTGTAGTTCTAGATTTCCCTGACAGGTTCAGCTGGCAGAGGTATTGCTGGTGTGCTGGGCACTACCAACACTTTGGCATTACTGTTTGCTGTAGGACTCTACTGCAGAGGCCAGACTGCCCACCTGGAGAGCATCTGGTATTTCAGCTCTTTTGGGGTACACCATGGGTGTACATACAAAGCTGGGATGAAGAAACACTGCCATCCTGTACTGAAGGGGTATCAGTGAGTTAGTGGTAAACATGGCAAGTATAGCCTGAGAAATGAACTACTAGAGCATACAGAGCAAAGGAAAATACAAGTTTCTTACCCAATAGTTAATAAAAACTGCAGTTACTAGCATACTGTAGAGTGCAAGAATTCCAGTCACTGTTGCCAGAATCCACAAAGGAATTGCAGACTGAGGCTCTTGTATTTGGGTGGGTGTCTCTTTAAGGAAAGACCAAAGAAAACTTTAAGTACATGAAATTAAAAACATTGATCTCTGCTTATTTATTCCTTGTTCCAATGTGTCGTTTTTATTAATCATCATTTTAAGACCTCTTCTTCAGGAAGTCCAGAGCAGGAATGTAGTTTTACCAGGCAATCCAACTTTTTTTTTTTTTAAAGGAAACAAACTGCCTCCAGCCATTATGCAGGGAGTGTGTATAGGGAGGATATTGGTCTACAGAGCTTTCTCATCTTACCTTTCACATGAATGACAGTCCCGTTGCTCTTCTCATTGTAGACGTACGGGGGTGGATACATGACTTCAATTTTGCAGAAGTAGATGTCAGTTTGGTTGGCGTTCATGTTCCAAAGATTGAAGATGACTTTGTCTTTATCATGATTCCCCTGGCAGTTGAATTCTTTATTTGAATTGCTGCTAATTTTGGTTGTGTTCCATGAAATAAAGCAAACTTCAACTGAACTGTCCGTTCCTTTGTGTAGCGAGGCTCGAAATTCCTTCCCTGTCCCATTGTATGTGTAGTTGCAAACTAGAGTTGCAGTTTGGTTAGCTACAATGAGCAAAGGATGCTGAGCCACTAAAATCTTGTTTTCTGGAAGGGAGGGGAGAAAGTGAGAAAAGCACTTGTTTATAAAATATAGTATGAGACTTCAGAATGCCACATCCTCCCATGCAACTCTTCTCCATATCTCCTCTCCCCTGTTGACACTCCCTACCAGGGAGTACAAAACCACCCATCTGCAGAAGCACTTTCTCACAGGAGCTATTGTTGCAGCAATCCACCTGTATGTAAATAATTACACAGTCTCTAGGGGAGACTATGAGATCAAGAGTGTTTTTCTTCAGAGTCAGAACACTAGCAGAGGCAGTGGCCCATGATTAAGATTTAACATCAGAGCTCAGAAGCCTAGTCTGCATCTGTGTGCATGTGTGTATACGTAAGGCCATCTAAGTCTATCCTTTACTTAGCCAGCAGTTTCCCGGGGAACATTATGGAGTGAAAATACTATGAATTGACACTGCAGTCAGATAAGAGAATATTATTTATACATTTGCTTTTTAATTCAAGGACTCCTGAAGAGTTTGCAGGTGGATTTGCTGAACCATTTCAAGAGTTTGGACCTTGGGCAATGAACGCTGAAAGCATGAACTAGTATCATTTTAATGTAAAATAAGTAATTTCTCTAGCCAGCAGCTGTAGTAGATTCTTAATCTCTCAAAGGACTCAGGAGCTGACTAATTTGACACTGCACTGGCACTTAACACTTGAATGGCCTGAAAAAAGCATGTCACATGAATGATAATTTAATTTTAATTGACCAGAGTGATACATAAACAGGAAATGTTTTCTGACATGTAGACCTCTGTGCTATCATCTGCCAAACAATGAAACACAGCAAGGACTATGCAGAAAGACAACTTCTTCCAAGAAAAGTCATCCTGTACGAATGAGGCCCTTCTTTTCAAATGATGACTTCTACGTAAGATGAAAGGAGTTGATGCTTTTAAGCTAGAGACTTGCCAAAGCATTTATATGACTGATTAAGTCTTTATGCAAGCTCAGCTCATATGAGGTCTGGAAAATCTTTTACAGTCCCTGAGAATCACTGTGGCTATTAGAATGACAATTGTATCTCTCGTCCTCAAAATGTGGTGCAGACATATATTCTTTCTACTTAATCCATGTGGTAAGACTTCAAAAAGGCTAGTAAGAGAAATGAAGTGGGAAGAAGGTCAGATCCAGAATGCCCAAAAAATTAGTGTTTAAAACTGTTTCTAACAATATTTAGGATCAAATGATGCTTACTGTATTCATGCCTGCACAAGAACATGAAGTACCCCAGCCTCTTGAGCAGGATACTCCTTTGGGATGAATGTGGTCCAGGGAGTATAGTAAACACAAAGAGATGCATGAGATGGCAAGCACTAGTGGTAGGGTGTGGGCAGTAAAAACAATCTTTGGCTAGCAGGTTCTTCAGTTACCAGCAGAACTTGTGAAACTGCTGGAGTTCATTTTCTCACTGAAAGTCTCATTTACCAGCCCTTGCTTCAAATGAGAGCAGGAGATGTGAGACAGGGAATGCTCTACTGCCTCATCTTTAGCAAAGAAAGATTGTAGCCTATCCTCCTTGTGTCTCTTTGCTCAACACTGTTAGTGAGGGGATGGAGGAGAGCTCATAACAGCTCTGAAATCCCATGTTCGCAGGCAACCAAAACACTGCGAAACTTTGGATGAAGGATAACATTTCCAGGCTTTCCAGAAGAAAGAGACAAGGATCTTCGAAACGTAGGACAGAGAGGCGAAGTAAGAACAGAGAAGGCGAGTCTTTACTCAAGGTGGTGCCTGTGGTGACTTTTCATCAAAATGAAGACATTTCAGCAAAACAATTCAGTTTCCTTGAATCAGCATTTTCCGACAAAAGCTCTCACATAGGCATATAAGGCATTCTAGTAAGAGGTGAGGTTTGGATTCCACCCCTGTAGACAAGGTATTTGATCATATTTTTGTTGGCCAGAAAATTGATCTTTGGCCTGCGTGGCAATTTGCAGGTCTGCAGTAGAATTGTTCCACCTTTAGCACAGCAGAATTCTATGCATCTCACTTGAGACAGAGTTATTCTACTGCTTTGCAGTATTTGTGCACTACTTCAACCCTGATTGTCACAGGGACTGAATACACCTTCAGGGGAGACCTTTTCTGTCTCAGAGCTGACAACCAAAACAAGGTCCCAGAACAGACAGAAGCATTACACTTCAAAAAGTGCTTGCCTGTTTTCATTGCAAGTACTTACAGAAAACTAATGGATATTTATTGATCCATTTGCCCGATCATATTTTCTCTGTGGCCAGAGAAAAGTCAAAGAACACTGAAAACCTTATCACTGCGGGGCTCCCTTCAGATGTTATTTACACCCTTCTGCAGACCCCAATGATTTACCCCCCTCTCTTTTGCTGTCATCAGCTAACCTGTATTCCTGATGTTTAGACCTGTGCTTCACGCCTTGAACTCCACTGTTTAACTACAGCTCTGGACTATTTATGTCCCTGCCACAATACAGTGCTAATTGGCAACCAGTCTCTTTTGATACACTCGCCTAAAATGATAAATTCCTTCAACTTATTTTCACCTCTTGTATTTCTAATCCAATCTGTTTGCCTTGTCTTGCAGGCTAGGCTTGATAACCCAGCTCCGTGCTGCTGATGCTGGGATGCAGACTGTCTGAGCAGTGGGAAAAAGCTTATTTGTGGGTCATTAAATGAAGACAGCTCCTACATGATTGAAGCTAAGCACCCAAATCCATTTTCACAAAGTGGCTCTCCTAGTTCAAAACTAAATTAAAGGAGATCTTTTTGTTTTCATTTATAGGAAGAACTCATTACCACATGAACTGGTTGGGCTGCAATGCCAACAGGGGCAAGGCAAGCTTACTCCACTGGCATATTGGACAAGCCCTGCTGTTCTCTTCCTCCTCCTCTGGACTTGGAGGTTTTTTTGAATTGAATGAAGTCAGTCATAACAAAATGTGTGTTAGTTTATGGGGATGACAGAGTAATGCCTAACATCCCTCACTTCACTTGTGATCTGAATAGGATTTGACTACGTTCTTAGTAGGATCTAGCCCATTCTGAGCAAACATGGGCTGAGGCTGCTTTTGCCTTCACAGAGAGAGTTTTGCCTCCTAAGTCACTTTAGGTTTGTTAAATGATGAAACTCTGAAACATTTAGTAGGTGTTCCCATTCCCATAAATAGGGTTATGATTGCCACTTCAGAGCTCTGTTCAGTCATGCTGTGTAGTAATAAATATCTATTTCTTGGCCTGTCCTAGCCAGGAAAATAGCCTTTATGAAAAATCATTGTTTACAGTTTCAAAAACCAGTGACTTTAAAAATGTAAAATCATTTCAGTCAGTATGCACAGACTGCAAGCCTTCTTAGGATCTCAGGATTTATATGCAATGCTGTGTAAGATCTCTGAATGCTTGTTAAGCTTTTTTATAGATTATTTCTAGTGCTGGACATTTCTTGTAATCACATGTGACGGGGTTTTGTATCATGAAACAAAATGCCATCCATCTATAATATCTGTAAAATATTGACTCTCTGATCATCAAACCTGATGCAAGCAAAACTTCATTAAAGTTTTTTATTTTTTCTGTTCATCAAGAAAGTGAAATAGAGTTGACAAAGTATGGAAAATAACTATTTTGAGGTGTCTTTTTTTTTTTTTCTCCAGAGCTCTTCATGAATCATCATCAGCTATTGGAAAAAAACATTCTGCTAAAATATTTAGTACTCTTCTTCCTTTTTTATGCCAGTTGACTTCAAGAAGCTATTTTCCAGAGCAAGGTATCTAAGATAAGTTGGCATTTCTGTAAGCACAGGAAAGAAATGGCCCACCTAACTCCCTGGGGGGATAGGGAAAAACCTAACTGAAAAAACTGAAAGGAATTTGTTTAAGCTACAGGCAGAAAGGCACACAGGAATGTTATAAACAAAGCTATTTTGTTTTTGCTGCTGCTGGTCTATTGTTCAATTATGTTTACTCTTCTTTCCTAGGTACAAGGGTCTTTCTCTTTTACCTTGGTTTGAGGCCACCCAGCTGTGTGTCTGATGGGCAGCTGGGGGGATCCTCTCCTTCTGGCCCTTACAAACCTGCTTTCTGCTCAACTTTCCTGCTTTGCTGCGAGCACTGCAGGCAGCAGAGTACTCCAGAAAGCCCAGGTGACACCCTTGCCTTAATCAAACCCAGTGTGAGCACAGGGGTTTTTCTTGGCAGCTTGTGATTTGGTTTTTTAAAACAAGAATCAGTTGATGTCATCCTGCTCTTGGCTAACCTTGCCTCATCCATCTTTTGCATTCTGGTAATCTTGGTAGGTAGAAGTTGATTTTAAACCCAGAGACCATAAGCCAGAAGGTTATGTGGATAGTAAAAAGATGAGGTCAGTTGTGGTACACTGCAGTAGGAACCTCATTATACTACTTGTTTCACAAAATACCAGACACTTGATCTAGCTGCCTCTCTGACAGTCCACAGCAAGATAATTATTTAGCCAACAAAAAGGGGAGAAGGACAAACTTTGTAAACATTAATGTTTCTGCAAAAGGGAAATTACTAAACTAGTATTTCAAGTCCCTTTCTATTATTTAAACTCAACCTGCAGCAGCCACTGATATAGTCTAGCAGCAGGACATATTCTGTTGATTTTCCCAAACCAAAATACTTATAGTGCACGTATGTCTTCAGGAAGTCCTGCAGCGTTTTGACCTGCCTTAATGTTTTCCATGTACTAAGGACCAATCATCTTGAAAATGAAGAGTGTAGAAAATAGATGGGGAAAGGATGAGAGCCCTGGGAAGCAAATGACCTCATGTGCTCCTCTTGAAGAAGTTGAACAATCTTGGTGAGTCTATTGGAGAAGCACAAGTTCTTCATGCAACCCAAGTGTATATGTGTCTATAAAGCCATGGTTTAACGCCTGTGTCTGAGAACCACACACTGTAATTTATTTTGTTGCAATTCAAAAGCACTGCTTAAAAGCTGTTCACACCTCATGGAAATGTGTTCAGAACTGTTAACCTACTGCTGATACTTGCCCCCTCCTGGAATTAGTGTCTTCTTTGACAATCCAGGGGCCTGCTGTGGAAATAATTATGATATTGCAAACACAGAATTATAAACATGGGAAAGGACAAGGAAGAAAAAACCTACGATTTCTTAAAGAAATGTAGATCATAGTGTCATGCAAACTACAATGCCTTCACTAAGGAAAAGAACTACAGAAAAATAATGTAGAAATAAAAAAAATGGATTCAAGTGCATTTCTCATTCTAGAGAAAGTGACTTTTTTAAGATGTTCTCTATGTTAAAAATTTTTTACTGGAAACCAGATTTTTATTCCTATCTGTAACTTCCCTGAAAAATACAAAACACTGATACTTGGAGAACACGCAATAACAACAGTTCAAGCCAGCAGTCTGAAAAATTGTCTGTCTCAAGATTATCCTAGCAAAAGCCAGCATCCCTTGCCTTGCTTTGTATTTTAATGTACCCGTTGGAAAGACGTTAGGTCTGAACATAAGAACACTGCATCAGCAAACCAACACCAAGATAAATACCCTCAGCCACAACAACTGAAGAGTCAGGAAGATTCACTAAGACTCAGGATGTCAAAATCTCAAAAATATTTTTTTCCCTGAAGACCTCCAGAAAGAAACTAGATGTCTAGTAAGTATCAGTAAACCACTAAACAATGCAAAAACCAGAAACTTGGCAAGTTCCATTCTCCAATCTTTGAGCTCAGTAAGCACCTCTGCTTTTGAGCATTTATTTGTTAATTCTGTGAGGATGTCGTTAAACTCGGCGCTGGAGCCCATGACACCAAGCCAGGCCATGGGGGAGCCTTAAACATTACAAGTAGATTTGGGGATGTGGAGAGTCTGCCCCAAGACAGGCACTGGCACCAGGTCTGCTCAGCCCTGCTGCCCCCAAGAAAAGGCGTTTGTAAGCAGAACTTGTAAAGCCCAAGGGGTAGGTGAAATAAACACCCCTCTACCTATGCATGCAATTTCCAAATGGATCTAGAGAGAAGTCAAATGAAAAGAAAGCTATTGGGTCTCATCTTGGAGGGATACTTGTGGCAGGAGAAAAATTGGCGTCTTGGTTATATCAGGTTGATCCATTTGCAGACTTAGAAGCATGCTGTCTCTCCCCTTTCATCCAAACAAGAAGAATTTGTGCAAAATTAATTCAGAGCTATACCAGACCTTCAAAGTGAGAAAAAAATAGGGGAAAGGATTGAAATAGGTGGGGTTTTTGTTACCTGTTACATCAGCTGTGGGGATGAAGAAGAGCACCACGAGGATCCCCAGCAGCATGGTGTTAATGGTGGGCCCGCTGCCTTGTCTCCACCCCCTGCAGGCACTGCCACAACTCCCAGGGCCCCACAGCACCAGCCTTCCTTCCCTGTGGGGCCAAGCTGCACCCTCAGCTGCGTGCACAATTTCTCTCCTCCTCCCTCTGCAGCACATGACACACTGCCAGGTAAAACTACTGTAACGGCAATGCTTGAACAGGAAGTTAAATTGTTTGATGATTTTAGTCTTAGGAAGTTGCATCTGCGAAGCTCAGTAATGCTTAAAAGGTGCTGGAAGCCTGCATTTCAAGATAGGGACTATCAGCCCTGTATTGCAAAGCGTGGTTATGTTTGGGGCTCCGCACAGCTGCTCCTGTCAGGGAGGAATGGACTTCCCTAGGCACGCAGTGCTCTTTCTTTACCAAGAGTACATACACATGTACACTGGTTCCATCATCATGGGAGATGCAAACACCAGTTTCCAAGTTCCTGGTGGCCAGACCTGGCCCCTCAGGAAGTTGTGTGCTCAGGAACCTTCACCTTTCCTCACTCCTAGGAGCAGAAATCTTCCTCTCTTGGCCTGCCATGTTGCTTCTGCCTGTTTTCCCAGCCCCTGGCAACACTGACGTATTTGGGTAGTAGTTTGTTCATACTCATTTTTCTGCTTGTTGCCTTGAATGTAGAGCCAACAGTGCAGGAAATAGTGATCTGGAATACCTTTACATTTTGAAAAGTATCCCAATTTATGAATGAGTGCAATTGTAATCCTATTAACATCTAAGTAAAGGCAGCATGCAGCAAGCATGTTGCTCAGTCAGTGCTTTCATGGAGGCCACCTTATGTAAAGTTTTTTCTTCAGCTCATCAGGTAAACACTCTCCCTTTGCTTTGCAAGCTCAGCGTCACCTCCTCCCTTGCCAAGAGAAGGTTGTGAAAGCCAGGTGATGGCATTTATGACTGTGAGGAGCTCTTATTAACTATTTTTTTCAGTCCATCAAAGCAGAAATATTTAACTGTATCGATGCCTGTCACTATCTTTGATTTATTTGAGAGGAAAGGGAAGGTATTTAGCAGGAAGACTTTCAAGAAAATTGGACAGTTATAGAAAGGGATGAAGGACCATGTACTATTCTTTAGTATCCCTTAGCATCTGAAGCCTTTAGACCATATTTTATCAGAAATTACAAATGTAATTTATGAGCAGCCTTAGTTGGTATATTTATTTGCAGTCTAGAAATTTAAACAATATTCTTTTGTTTTGTAATCGGTGTTATTTGTCCGCAATACTGAATGTTTTGGAATTTCCTCAAATTAATTTAAAAGTACAGCAGAGAAAATAATAAGATTCGCTCTTTCTTAGCCCACTTTTGTGGTATCTAGATAAATATGTCCTGACATATTTTTTTGAGTCATATGTGTGTACCTGCAGTTACCAATGAAATAGTCTCAGCTTAACTTGTAGTGAGAATCCCCCAAAAAAGTTACAAAATTCAGTACCTTTTTGCTGCATTACTGTCACAGAGATGAAAACCCACTGCTGGCTCTGGTAACATCTTCTGGCTCTGGTAACTCAACTTACAAAATCTGCATCTTGGCTGTCAGATCCTTTCTGTATTTGGGATATGGACTGGAAATGCACAAGGAGTGCATTTTACCCTCATCACAGAATTAGCAGAATATATTGCAGAGAGATACTGCCATTAATTTCCCTGGCATACATTGGCCAAGGGGCACCATTCAGGTGGAAACCAGATTATGGAAACAGCTGTGCAGGAAGAGATCCTGCTCTAAGAACACCATTAACAAACACCTGAGGGAACAGTGTGCACGCTCTGAGTGAGGTTCCATTTATTTCCTTCCATCCCTTATTCTCCTCATGTGCCTCTCCCATTGTGAGAAAAGACCATGGCACTGATTGCAAACAGGGACTGGACTGGTGGAATGGAGGAGAGGAAAGAGAGGCCACTGGGCAATTATCCACTGTGGCTCTAGAGACTAAGCTGTGATGGATCATTTACCTCTGTGTTGATGAATAGGGGTACCAGTATTGCCCTTTTCAAAGCTTCTTTTTTTGGGTTGTGATTTTAGTTTTGCCTCATCATTTCTTCTTTGATCTCTGGAGTAAGGAAGGGTGGTTTTCTTCCCCCAATTAGCTTTTGGCTCATCTGCACTTCTTGGTTTTCTAGGATTTTAAAACCCTTGTGTTCCTGAGGGTATGGCTCCTTCCTTCTCAAAATTGCATCTCTTCCTCTAATTTAAACAGTTCATTTCCAATCACTTAGATACTTGGCTTCGCTACTTCACATGTGTGATCTTTTTCTTCTGCCAAAATTATCCTGAGGGCAGAGGAAGAAGATATTTTAGCTTTCAGCAAGCCATCTTGTACTTAGGACAAACCACATAAAAGTTTATCTAGGAAAAAAGAATGTGTGAAAATGCCTGTTGGTATGCCCTCGCTTTTAAATTTTCATTATTCTCCCACCTCTCGAAGTATCTCTCCTTCTATATCCTGAGCATTACCCAAGGGTATTTTGCAGTAATATTAATTCAGGCACTATTGACTTCTATTCTTACCCCATTTCCCCTTCATATTTCAGTCTGTTGAGTCTGTCTGTACACTGGCAGACAGGACCTACTTGCTGTCACAGCAATGGAAATCCAGACTAACACTGTAATTTCAGTAGAACTAGAGCTGTGAGAGCACTGAAAGAGCTAAAAATGCCATTTGGCCATGTTTGGGAAAAAGAATGTTTCCACCTCATCACAAAATGGCTGAAATTGCAGTCCAAGAGAAGTAAATTAAAGGTTTGTAAATAGTTTTTCTAGGGTACACAAGAATCCAGAGTATGGGTTTGGGCTTTTTACTCATCACTGGATATAAATAAAACAACAGTCTAGATATTTGATCGTAGCTTTTCATGCCTACTGTTAAAAAACCAAGCACTGACAGGAGCTATGACCTGAGTTTCAAAGAAATCTAACAGGATCCAGTATGGTTTCTGAAGGAAAATATCCTTATAAAAGGTTTCTGAAGGATATTTCTGGATATCTTTAAGAGCACCAAGAAATCCCAAGCAGGCTGTCAGGTTGCCTTTGCATTAAAGAATGAGGAGGCAATGACCCACATATCCTCAGCCAAGTGTTCAGCTGTTAAAGTCAAGAAAGACATTCCAGATTTGTTATGATTAAACAAGTGGATAGTTTAGAAGGTAATTTTAGAATAAATGAAGCCTTCCTTCAGTCACTGGATGTTGCATAGTGCCATAGTTGTTCCCAGCACATACTCTTGTTCTCAAGCAAATAAAAATGTATATGCATACTGGAAGAATAATTGCATCAATGTACTATCATTCACTTATTTCTGAAGAGTCCAGTCTGATGGGAGACAGTAGGTGTCTAAAATTCCCTTTTAACTACTATAGACAATTAACCTTTATATCCCTATACTGTCCTGCAACTACATAGTAATATTAAATTTAACAGTTGTCTGAGACAATCTTCCTCTTGCTTCTCTACCATAAAAAATCATGACACAGTCCTTGAGTGAGTAGTCTAGGTAGGCGTTCTTTTGTTTGTTCTGGATGCTTGTATGTTGTCACCTAAAGTAAATGCTTTCTTTCTTACTACTGCAATTCTTAAGACATCTTGATTCTTCCATTGCTGCTCCAAGTAATGATTTGTTTTGACCAGTACTATGCACCCTTGGTACAGAGGGAAGGTTGATTTTTTCATATCTTGCTTATAAGCAAGTGTGCTTTAACTAGGTGCTGTAGAGGTGCAGAAGCAGGGTGACAAGAAAGAGTGTAACAAACTGACATGTTATTCTTAAATAGGAAGACAATAAATTATGTATGTTACTCGCCTCCCATTATGTCCAGTAAGTTGGCCCAAGGAGCTATGTTGCATTTGTCACCTGAAGCTCTTCATGAAGTAACATGTTGTTATCTTCACTTTACAAATGGAGAATGGAATCACAGCAAGGTGAAAAGACATGCCCGAGGACATGCCTTAGGTTAGTGGCAAAGCTAGGAACCTCTACGAGTAGCCCTGGTAAGCTGCGTAACTTGCAATGTCTGACCACTTTTCTGATGGCCTCCATTCCATGTTGTCATTTCACATGCACACTGATGCATTTTCACTATATTCTAAGTGGTTTTGTATACTTCCTTCTGTGAGTCCAGGTACCTTCATAGCACAAGTGCAAGCATTACCCTTAGAAGGAAATACCAATATACTCCTTCCGAGGGAATTTTAAGTTGTTTTTCTGTAACTTAAAATGTTATAACTGATGTCTGGTACATAGGAACCTTCCAGGACCAGAACTAAATATGAAATGTCATGGTGGAAAGGGAACTTTCTCTTTTGGAAAGATGTGAAATTTTTGTTTCCAGCCCTCAATATAGCAGTCCCTATGTATCTCTAACATAGGACTAAGCACTGCCATCAAACACATAAAAACTTGGAAAAGAGCTTGAGAGAAGCCTTCCCTATTTGGGAAAAGAAACATTTCCTTGACAGACTGAATATTTTTAATGCTAGTAGATGAAGGTCTTCATTAGTGTTTGTTGGGAAAGTGTCAGGAGTTCACACATGTACATTCCTGGTTCTTATCAAGTTAAAAATCTCATCCAAGTTTCAAGGTTGTAACATTTCTTCTGTCTGTATATATTCCTGGTTTGAACTGTTAGAACAAGTCTTAAAGGAGGTAGATTAATGAGTAGGGGAAGAATGGCTCAAAGCTGCATGATTAACTCCTTCTGTCACCTGCCTGTAATCTGACATATGGCTGCTGCTTCATTAGTAGTGTTTAGGTAGGAACACCTGAAATAAGGCCCACAGGTGAGTACATATGAATGCTAAATCTTGTGTGCTAAAAGCATTTAGAGATTAAGGCTAGAAGAAGGATTTTTGTTGACTGTACTGCTTGGTGTTTTTTCCTCCTGGGTGGAGAACGTGGAGAACCCTACATATTACCATGGAAGATATGGCAACAAAGCAGTGTTGTCCTGTATAGGAAGGAGTTTGGCATATCTCATTCTTTCAAAGGGAGATAATTTACTTCCTTCTCCTTTTGTCCTGCTGAGGACAAAAGAGATAATAAGCACTTCAGATATATTACAAGCAATTTTAAATAAGAGGAAGCATCTTCCAAAGAACTTAAGACCTAGAAATCTTGAGCAGACATATTCAAAATTCATCTTTGTGCAGAAAGACAGCTTTTAGACCTGACTGTGTACATCTTGTCCAGAGAAGCTACACAGCTCTCTAAATACCAGTAGAAAGATTTCTGCCTGCTAGGACTGTGTTTTCGTATCTGAGGGTAAGGTGGAGTGTCATGGAAGGTCCTGTCTGAAGATTTGTGGTGGGCTGCTGAGGGAAGAAGGCTTTCTGGGGCTGTGCTGAATGGCAGTCCCATGGAACAGGAGTGCAAGCCTAGGAATTACACATCCAGTATGATCTGACTAGACTTGGCTTCTTTGCCAACTGTGCAAGCATTTCCTTTTGGAGGGAAATAATTGATCAAAATTTTTGTTGCCAAAAGCAGCACATGAATGGTATGGATAATCAGGAATCCAGAGCTCTGGGGCAAAGTAAGAATGAAATCAAACTGGTGGTATAGACACTTGAGTCATTTGGCAAATGTTACCCATAGTAAGGGGATGCTGTAGCTGAGGCTTCCAAGGAATTGCCTTTATTTGTAGAGAACAGTCTGTATAGCCTGTATTTATGGGTAAAGCCTTAGCTAGAGAAAACTCTTTCACCTCCTCTAGGTTCATCAGAACCAGCACAGCCCAGGCTCAGCTCAGTACATTGGGTTTTAAGACTGTCATGTTCAAGCTCATTTTAAAAGCTTTAACTCTTTCACTTCCTCATTGTTGTGTTACTTTTTGTCTTGCCCTGTATTTCACAATGATGGTAGTAGTGCTATCAGCACACTGCATACATGGTGAAGCACTGCACTTTTACAGTTCTTCCCATTTACACAAACTTGGAAGGAAGCATTACTCATGTTTATGAACAATTGAAACTAGAATAGAGCACTCCACACAATGAAAGCCCCTTTGAGGAAGTGTCAGAAGGCTGCCCAGGAACCTCACTCATCCAATGGAATATATTCTTTGAGATTACTTCATTCTGAATAGTCCTCACAGGAAATAATTATTTTGGTAGACACTAGCACACTAACTTGTTGGATAAGCATTTCCAAATTACTCTTTTCCCTGAAGACAGTGGCTTCTTTACGCCTAGGCAAACCTAGCTGATGTCCAAATTCAACAACTTTCTGCCTGAGAAGTGCCCTATTCTTAGACTGTGGTGTTGCCAACACCAACCCACAGAGTTGTTTTCTGCCAAAATAGATGAGAAACAGACTTTTCATTGTATTTCTGCTGCTTCAAAAAAGTACTGAGTCATAGCACACTGGAAATGTTTGTGCAGGGCTGCATAGGAAAACATCACAAACACATTAGAAAGAGTTTTAAATATTTCCACATAGGAACTGAGGACCAATATTCCTGATTCTTAACTGAAAAGTGCTGAAAGCAGAGAGAAGCAATTTTCAAATGACAGTGGGAAGCATCTGCTTACTCATTTGGAGATGCATGTGAATTCTGATACGTGCTTATTAATTTTATAAAGGATTTTTTTTCTTAGAAATCCTGCATTTTTTCAGCATGCCAGCATTCCCTTAAACTATTCCTTTAAACAGGAAATTGAAAACAATTTCTTTGCTGTTTACAAAGACCTTGCTGGGTTCAGAGGGTAGGAATCCTTGCTGGTTTAAAGAGGAGGAGAAAAAAATCGTAGGATGTTTTATTAGAAGTCACATCCACACAAGAAGCAGAGAAAATTTACATCCTTTATTTCAAAGGTGTCCAGTCTGTCTATTGGTGCAAGCCATAGGGTCCAGCAGGGACCCTGAATGTTTAGGTGTCTCCCCTAATGTCTCTTGAGCCCAAGAAGTATTGGTGCCCCAGACGTGCCAGTGGTGCATCCCTCAGCACAGGAGCAGCAGGCGCACGCACAGCCTTGTAGTGCAAAGTGCCACTCGCTGTCCTTGGCACGGCCACTGCCCAAGGGCTCCCAGCAGACAGCACAACTTCCTCTTACAAGCTAAACCTCACACCAGAGATCATCCCAAACTGCCTGACAACCAAGCACCACGTGCCAGAACATCCTGGGAAATCTGAGCCCGTGGCAGCTATTAGGATTGCAAAGCTTCTGCTTCATGTTGTTGCTGCCCTGTATGCATACGTATTCCTCTGTAATAAAACCAGAATCATCTCATCTCCTCCTATGCACAAAGTTTGACCCTGAAGAGGTCCTGCTACATATTGCTTATTGCAGCTGTTGGATAATCTTTCAGATTATATTAAAATACAATCAAATTCTAATATCTCACTAAGCTTTGGAGGTTATTAAAAGCAATGTAAAACCTCTGGTTTTGCTGATTTCAGGACAATCTGAGCGTTTATAAGAATTGAAGTACATTTTTTGTAGCCAGCTCTATTAAGGTTTTATGATAAAGTTAAAGTTTATGATTAAATTTCTGAGCTTTTTAGTTTTATCCCTCAGAAACCTGAAGTTTTCTGCTGTCATTTTTCTATGGCTTCAGCAAATTATTGTGATGACTCTATTAACCCTAATTCTGCATTCAAATTGCACATGCTTTTTAAAAAAGAAATATTCTCACAAGTCTCCATGTGACATATAAAAAGGCAATAATTAATTCAGTCCTCCTTTCATAATTGGAAGTAACTTTGTAAAAGTTTTTTACAAAACAAATTATTCTATATAACATTTTGCCTGTTCAGCCAAATTTCTCTTAGTTAGTATTACTTAAATTTCCATGATTAGTTGCATGTGAGTTTTGTATTATATGTAATATCCTTGGAGGTTTTCACAGAGCAGCACTGTATGATAATAGTCAAATTAGAAGAAGCAGAGCTTTTGGAAATAGAAGAAAGTAATTCATAACTATTCTCATAATCCCATCTCACTCTTGGTTTCTAGGGGTCGTGTTTATTTAAACTGTTAGTTTAACAATGTATTTGAGAGTCGTAAACATTTTGTAAACAATTTTTAATACAGATTAGTATTAATAGTTATTATCTGTTCAGTAACTGATGTGCTTCCATCATTATTCTTCTATTTTAAAGGGTTCACTTCCTCTGTCAGAAACAATGGCATGTGAATTATGCAAACAGCCACATACCCTTGGGGGCTTAAAAAGTAATTTGGGTAGTTTCAGACACTGGTCTGCAAACAAGTCATCAATTGAAATGTATTTGTATAATCTGTTTGGTGAATATTTATGATTAGTCTTACAAACACAGGAGTCAGGATAATGTGATGGTCAAGTCACAAGTAGGGAAAATGTACTAAATTAAACAAATCACTTATTACCATAAACAACTCATCCAGCTTTGGGTCTGGGAACTCATAAAGCTAGTAGAAATAGATTTCTCTTTTTCTGACTGCCTAGAGGGGATTAACCTATATGTGAGGACATACCTGTATAAAGAAAGTAAATACCTTTGATTGTAGGAGGGAAACTATTTGAAAAAGCCCAATTTCTAGTACTACTGTAATAATGGGAAGGAGAAAGAGTGTTTAGCTCTTTATTTGACCTTTATTGGAGTAAAAGAGCAGCCTTCCTTTTCAGTCTTTCCACTTGACTGTTTTGTAAAGAGGTTGAACTGACATCATGACTTTGATATTTCTTGGCTCTTGACTCTCCCTTTCATCCCCGGGAGTAGGTTATACTAGTTTTCCTTTGTTCATTAGCCTGAAGTAATGCATTGAGATTAAGCTAATATCAGAGCACTAGACCCAACATCGGTTCTGGACAGGCAGAAGCCTCCAAAGGTGTGGAGAGCTAGAGGCAGCACAGGAGTTCTTGAATTCTCTCTGCAGCCTGGCTGTAAACAGTGGCAGGAAGTGTGCAGAGCACACAAGGTACACGTGTCAGGCATGCCCAGCAGCTTGCAGGCAGATGGAGGGCCCTGTTCAGCTGTAGCCAGCTGAAGTGGGGAAGCACTGTTTTGAGACGGCAGTGTAGATTGCAAAGCAGAAGGAACAAACGCACAGTCACGACCCAGGTTGCCCCCTCGCTAGGAATGCCTGTTTGTTATGGGCCTGTCTGTTGAGGAAGAGAGTGATCGTGGGCTAAGCAGCTGAAAGAGAGCCCAGGTGCCAGTGTGTTGGAGTTCCAGAACACTCCACTCAGCTCTTGCAAACAGCATTGGCCTCTTTTAATCTGCTCAACAGGGAGACCTCTTCTGTTCCTGGGTAGCATTTGAGTTCATTGCATCTTGCTGAGAATAATATAACTCACATGGGTCTAGGGATTTATGGGCTTTCATAACAAAAGCCATAGCTGTAAAGAGCACCCTCCTTGGTCACTGTCTGCCTGCACTGCAGTGTGTTTCTTTGTCCATGCTTTCATCTACAGTGTGTATACTAGAACAGCAGCCCATTTTGACCAGACAGCAAAGTCACCTATGTATATTTCCTTGCCCAAAAACATTCCAGTTTGTTTGAACAGGAATGTGTAAATGTCTAAAACATTTATATGTGCATACGATATTTGCTGCTTTTTAAAAAAGGTCAGCATTTGGACACAGTGTGACCAGACTGAAATCTTGGTCCCAGAAAAATCAATGGGATTTTTGCCATGGATTTAGTTGGGTCAAGATTTCATACCCACTCATTATTGGACCTATTGAATTCTGTTAAACTGGTAAGCCTGGACTGTAGACCCTGTTGTTTTCCCATATTTTTACATTCTGTTTTCTGGAATATTCCGTCCTAGTCAGAAATGTTCTAAATTTCCCCTTTCCCACCCTCTCCCCCACTTTGTAACAATTAGCTAATCCTGATTCTAGTTCAGTTCTAGGACAGGACATGAAAGTAATAAGAGATGTACATGTTCTTCAGTTAATGTAGAGATGCAAATTTTTACTTTAAGTCTGCCCTCCCTAACGTTTGCAGGTACTCAGGTTTTGTGTGAGACATATTAGCTGTAGTCTGTGGTATGATTGTGTGGTTACATCACGCTTTAGGAAGTGTGCTGGAAGGATGTAGATTAGCTTGTTGATCTGTTACTCGGTTTTGGTTGTTCCGTCAGCATTTCATTGTTCAAGTAAGACATATATGGGATGAATTTTGATGACTTCAGACATATCATCTTACATGTCATAGATATAGGCACCAGTTGAAAGGCTTGAGATCAGCTTCTAATCCAAACAGATCAGAACTTGATAAATATACAGAGTTCAGCTCTTGAAACCATAAGGTCTAATGCCTTCTAAATGTGTCCTCTCACCACAGAGCGAATGCACAAGCCTGCTCTAGTTTGTCATCTAAATTTTCAAAGCCATTGTTGCTATCAGGTAGCAAATGTGTTTAAATGAAATACAATTTCAGGAAGACACAGTTGTGCTACCTTGGGGGCAGTTGACATTGATGATTTATATACTTGGGCAAATGCACTTTAATAGATATAGTTCAAAACCCATGGAGACAATTGTATGTCTCTCAGCAAGAGCAAATGTGTCTGAGAGTGACATAGTCAGCTGTCTCTGTAGTACTTGTGAAAACTCTGATGATATGAGGCTGTCTTCTGTGATGGGGACTAGAAGCACAAGATACTCTTGCAGCTGGAGATGCTGCCATTTTTTTAAAGCACTTTCTGCACCTTGCATCAGATACCATGCACAGATAAGAATGCGTGAGAGGCATCTACACTTTAGTGCTGTCTGGCAGAAAATATTTCTATGTGCTGAAGAAACAGGAGGCCAAGAGCTCTTTTTGCTGTTCAGTTAAAATGCTGGCCTTGTGATCAGAATAATAAAAACATGATCAACACCTTATTTTCAGAGGAGGTAAGTGTTTCCAGCTTCCACGACTTTCTTTTGGAAATTGAAAGAGAAGGAAGACAACAAAATAAAGAGTGTAGACCTCCAGAATACATATTTTAAAATGTTCAGAGATTTGGTTAGGAAGCTCTTGCTCTGGACAGATGTAAGGGAAAGGCTGCTAAGAAAGAAAAGACAGGTATTAAGAAACTAGAGGTTTACTGAACATGAGTATACAAGAGTGGCACCAGCATATAGGTTTGAAACATAACTGCAAGAGCACAAAATGAACTAACATGAGTAAATTATGTAAAGATTAAGAAAAAACACTTCTGCAGGTACACAAAAGAAATATACAGTAAAACAAATCCCAGGGAAATGGCTCATTACTGAACAGAAAGGGGAAATGTTACTCAGAAAGCCATGTGCTGTTTTTGACTTGGGCTTCAGGACCCTGCTGCAGGCAGATAACTAACACAACAGACACCACAGCAAAGCAGTATGATCTGCCCCTAGAATAAGGAGAGAAGTGGTTGGAAAGGGCATAAAGAAGCCAACTATATTCAAATGAATTGGTCTTGGTGAATTATAGGTCAGAATACTTTGTGAATTACCTGATGTAATTTCAGAACCATTTATGGTTCTCTCAAGAAAGCTGAGGTATCAAGAAGGAAAGAGGGCAAACATAAGACTTGTTTTTCTTTCTTTTTAGAGAGAAGTCAGAGCATTAGAGAGAGCTCAGCTTATTTCAGTTCCCGAAAAATACTGGAAAAATTAGTCAAGCCATTATTCATAAGTACTGAAAGGAAAAATCATGGCTCTCTGAAGAACAAACTGCGTCAAAACATCTGATTTCATCATTGGATGAGGTAATCCTTACCATGCTGACAAGGAGACACAGTAAATGCCATATATCTTGATTTTCATAGGCTTTTGGCAGAGCTTTTTGTAAGCAAGAAAGAGAAACATGGTCAAAAGAAAGTATCAAACTGATTGGAAACAAGGCTCAGCTATTTGACAGGCAATAATGCTGTCAAAATAGAGGGATAGACTGGGCTCCTTGGTTCTTAGTTCCATGGAGTCTGGTGTGGCCTGGCACTGTTCATTACTTTCATTAATAACTTAGATGATGAATAGAATCTGCTTTTCAAATCTGTACATATAGCAGTGGATGGGAGGGAACTGCTGGCATATTGGGGGATAGGATTCAAATGGTAAAAACTGAACAAACTGTAGAACTGGTCTTACACAAAAGCAGTAAAGTGCAAGGTTCACCAGCCATTTAGGAGCAGTCTGCAGCACAAGTAGACACTGAGGAACAACAGGTGAGATAACAGCTCTGTGGTGAGAAAAAAAAGGTCTGTGAGGATCTGCATCTGCAGTGCCTTTAGCTAGAGCAGCAAGTGATGGTTGGGGCAATGTGTAGACAGAAAGCTGTGCCCAGCTGGAAGGAGATGAGAGAAGTGTAGTAAGATCAGTCCGAAGTCTGGAAAGGATTGAGGAGTGTGTGTTCACTCACAGAAGAGGGGACTGAAGGGAGAATAGCAGTCATTGAATACACAAAATGCTGCTGCAAAGAGGAAGGAAATCGTGTGTCCTCCATGTCTGTCTTAGGCAAGGCAAGAACTGATGGGATTGCACTGCAGCAAGCCAGATTTCAGCATTAGGAGAAACTCTCTAAAGGGCAAGAGTACCCCAGCAGGGCAGTAGAGTGACCACAGGTTTCCATCTCTAGTGCTGGAGTCTTTTAACTGGTTAGTCATCCCTCCAGAGTGGTTTAGATGTTGGACAAATCCTGTTCTGCATCACAATCCCCACATGCCCCTTTCTCTATTGACATTGAAAAGTGTGTAACACACTACAGTGAGCAGGTAAGGCACTTGTAAAGCTTTATGAATCTTTTCTAGGTTATGTCTGTTCATTTTACTGCAAGATCATAAATGTAGGGAGAATATTTGCACACAGCATCCTGCCACATGTGGAACAAATGACCTGGTTTTCTTTGAAATACTTCACATAAAAAGAGATTCCTTGATTGACTCTTAAAAGTAAAACAGTACACATCACATGTAGTTGTGAGCATTACAGCAATTGTTCACTAGCTTGTTGAACCCATTAAATTTTTAGTAAGGACTGCTCGGTTTTGGAATTTTTAATTCAAGAACAATCTATCCAGGGAAGAAACCCTGCTAAAATATGCAGTCAGGTAGATGGTGGCAAGTTATTACATATTGATTATAGATCTAATGGCAAGTTGTAAACATCAAAAGAGCAAGCTAACTAGCCAAACATTGCTTACTCACAAACACTATGGCTCACGCATCTGGAAGTTTCTTTTATGGGAAAAAGATTTAGTTGAAGATTTCTAGTACTCCTGGGCTTCCGTTCCATAAAATCCAACAAAACAGCTGTTATTTTTCTGTTATTCCTGCTTGCAGCCTCAGCTGAGACTGGGATGTGTACATAATGGCAAGAATGGGAGCACACAGATGCAAGGCATCTGACACTGCCACATTCAGCCAAGTCACCCCAGAGAAGAGGCTGGCCAGTGGCCTCACTGTCCCTGTGCCATCACAGGGTGTTCCTTATGTACTGAACTTTTTTTCCTGGAAAGGGAGGCACTACTTGAAGCAATATAGTCTTACTATAAGTAGTGTTTATTCAGAACAGAAAATACCCATCCTAACCCAAGAGACAGTCTTAAACTCTTACATAACCTGTGATAGAAAGCTTTGGTAAAAGAAAAAAGAGCCAGACAACTCCAGCTATTTATGATTTAGTGACCTGGTGGCCTAGCAGGGTTCACTGCTTCTTTCTGCCTCCAGTGGTTTCCTAAATTAATTCCTAAATTTTGCCCGCTCTACAGAAGTAGAATTTTCAGTTTACAGCTCTGTGGTCCCTGCTTCTCTTGCAGCTGGTACTATCTCTCAGGAGGACCTGTCTTTCTCCAAAATCATGGGCCTGGAAACCTTCTGAAAGGTTCTCTGGGAATATGCCCATCATGGTGAACACACATGACACACAAGGCAGTGCAGTTCTCATCTGCAATACAATATGCATCCTGTTCTTCTTCATGCATAGGGAGCACCTCTCTCTCCAGTCTCCTCCATTCACCTCTTTGTTTTCTTATTCCCTTCTGCCTTTCTTTATTGTACAGGATTGCACACCATGGGACATTTTTTTCCAGCCACTGCCCTGCCTCTCTCCTCTTGTGGATGTTTATCTTATTTGCCTCACTTTCCTCTAAACTTGGTAGAGGCCCTTAGAAAATGGGTGCATCTCTACCAATTTCTGTGGTTTCTTTTGCAAAGGACAGCCTGTACCCAAGTCCAGCCAGATCCTTGCAGACATTTATTCAAGCTGCCAAAATCCTTGAGGTCTGGCCATTTAATTTCTAGCTAGTGTGCTGGACTTGTTTGCAAAATGCCATGGTAACGGTGGAAAACACTGCTGTGTCATTTCATGGTAAGGAACAGTCTGAGGAGCTGGGTCTGAAAGTTCTTAGGGGTCTTCTTCACTTTCTTTTTGTGCATTTCTCATAACCCTTTGGTTTCTGTGTCAAGAACTGGCCAGCCCAGACAAACATAATCTGTTCAGATCAACTAGAGATGATTGAAATACAAATAATAGGATATGTCAAGATAATTGTAGGTAGCAGATGTATCATAGCAATTCTACAACTTCTAGAAGCTACATGGAAACAATATTGCCCATGGGAAAGTCAAGGAAGATTTTTCTGGGTGACCAATGAGATAGAAATGATTGTTAAATCTGCAAGGTGTAAATAAAATACTATTCACTGGCTTTTATTTACAAAGTTATTTAATCAAATGTCTTTTGAAAGAATGGGATTGTGCTACTAAGGTTAAAAACTAAAATCCCACAGGAAATTATCTCCATTCTTCATTTCTTTTTGGTGCTGCACCAAACAACAGCAGTAACTTTACCAGAGGAATGAATGCTTGTCAGAGTGCAGACGAGATCTTCAAGGTACTTTCTACCAGTTTTGAATCAGATACAGCTTGACCTTTTATCACTACTCGATGTTACCTCTGAGTTGAGTATACTGACGTGTTCTGCTACAATATAATCATTCTCTTCTTGCAAGTGCAGACCCATGAAGCAAAAGAGTCCCTTTGGCTTTTTAACACCTTAGTGATTTGAGTCACAGCACCACAACATCAAAGAACATATCCTCTAATGCTGTGAACATAGACCGTTGTTAGTATGACTTTAGTCTCTTCCTTATTGTCACTTCAGGTTTGATTCATTGTAGTGCATTTTGAAGACACTGAATTTTATCTATAAGACAGAGACAAATACAGCTTTAGAAAAGCTGCCCTGTACTGTTCTTTTCCTAATTAAAAACAAATAGCATATGACAAAGCTTGTTTCAGGTTTGCAATGAGTTTTGTATGAAGGTTGAACTTCGTGTTTGTTTTATCTGGGCAGATTGCTTCTCTGTAAAAACTACTGCTATCAGTTTCCTGGAGCATCTCATTAGTAAATCCAGTAATTCATGTTGCCATTAGACTGCAAGGGATCCTAGCTTAGAGGTTAACTTGCTCACATGACTGTAATGAGCATCAAGCTTTAAGGTATGAATGATTTTTGCAGAAAAAAGTGCACTATTTTCTGACCTACATCTCACAGGACAATCATAACTAGGGTACAGGCCTCAAATCACAGTGTAGTCTCAGGATGGGGCTGTGGAAAATGTCAAATATTCAGAAGTCAGTGATAAACAATTTTTTTTTTTTTGGCTGCTACCTGAATTTCTCTGGGTTTGCATTTTCTCTTTAATATAAATTATCCTCAGCTGTCCATCAACATAGCACAGTTTGAAAATTAATCTAACCCATCCCACAGCAAATCCCCAGAAACTCTGTTCCTGTACAACTAAAAAGCCCAATGAAGCAATATAAACTCAGTAATAATAACAAATAATGACCACAGCTTAATGAAGGGTGGCAATTCTGCTCTAGGGAGATATGTAATTGATGTGGCTGTTCTGGTAGCTTGATCTTGTGCCAATTCTCTTCCCTTTATGTTTGTTCATCCCTATCTTGTTGTATAGACGAAGTCAGGAACTGCTCCGGTGTGGGGAGGAAGGCCAGCATCCACATGCTATGCTTGGCCTGGAACTCCCATGCCAGCCTGGCCTAAGGTCTCCTTTCCTTTGGAACAAGGCAAAAAGCAGGTATGTCTTTATCCCTGTATGAAGAAATTAGCTTTTTTCTGCATATCTTTGAGCTGGAACACTGCTTTCAAAGCATTGGTGTTTTGTTTAATTTGGTGTTTCAATTACTGAGTGCAATAGGCTGCTCACTAAGTGAGCTGAGCAATTGAAAGGAATCTGTTATGTGTTTTCAAAACAGCACTGAAAAATAGTGAGGTTAGAAATCAGGACACAGAACACACATGCATTCAGGCTAAGAGACCTTTAATGCCAGAGCTAGAAAACAAAATAAAACTGAAAGGAAAAGCAAGTGGTCTCTCCTTCTTCTCTTCATTTTAATTTACAGTTACGTGGGCTCACTCTAGACTAACCACTTAGGGGAGGCAAAAGGTTTCTGTCTCTCCTTGCTTTTGAGACTGATGCCTTCAAACCAAATTAACAGTACTGGATATACAGCTGTCTTGGAATTCAAAGGTATCTCAGTAAAGAGCACATACCACCCTCTGTGAAGGCCCTTGTTTCAGACCAAAAGTAAATAGCCAGTGTCACACAACCTGCATGGTGATCAAACACTGGAAAACCTAACTGGATGTTTTCCTTAGTCACGAAAGGTTAGACTTGTTAAAATTGGCTTTTTTGTGCAATGCTTTAAGTCAGTGAATTGAACCCAGAAGAGAGATTTTAAACATTAACCAGTGAAAATACAAGCAACTTTTCATTTTGGAAATCTTTTTTGAGAGTAGCCTTTCCTATTTAACACTGTTAATAATATTGTCAATAATTCACCTACAATTCAGAAGTAGATGATCTTTGATGCCATACCTCCATTCAAACATGATAATAAGCAACAATCTTTGCATGTTTATTTGTTATTTCTTTTTTTCTAATTCAATATATTTTTAAAACCCTGCAGAAGCTTTTACTACAGATAAAAAAGTTCATCTTTGCTCCTTCCTCCTCCTTGTAGCATTGTCTTCATAAAAGCAGAACACTTACATGTATTTATTGATATATTTATTTGTAAATATCTGAATGATTGTCCTTAGAAAGGTCCAGGTCAACAAGCATGCACTAACTGTCTGCTCCCAACTCCATTTCCTGAAATCCTTTCCCTGCTGGGAACGAGAATGAACTTACAGAGTCCTGCTGCAGCAGCACACCAAGGAAAAAAACTAATTTGCCATTTATGCTACTCTTACTATGTAATACCTGAGATAATTATCTCTTCCTGTCTATGCATATACTATTTTAGGTATATACTAACAAAATCTAAGGCAAGCATTGCTCAGATCTTTGATTTGTTGATGCTGTGTAGATTTTAACTTCTTGAATACTTAAGGAAAGAATAACTTGGTGGTTAAACACAAGTCTAGGAGTCAAGAGGTCTGGATTCTATTTCTGCGCTGTTCTAAGTTTCCTGTATGCCTTTCAACCACTTACATGGCCCCTTTGCATTTTTATACCCATTTTTATTCCCATCTACTAAATGGGGAATAATCATTGCCTCATACATGCTGCTGCTGTGAGACTTAATTCATGTTTCTCTGAAAGTGTTTCAGGTTCTTCAGAAACAGAACCTCATATCAGATTTAATATTCTTTGAGCTGTCTATCTTAAATGTAACCTTGCTCAAAGGGAATGGTATTTGTAAATGTCATCCTTAAAATGAAAAATCTGTTCTCCTTTTTGTGCACCTCTATGCCTTTTCCACTTCCCTTCTTTCTCTTCCAACAAGCTGCAGCATTGTTAAAATACTTCCTCATCCTCTGGGACACCAAGCTGATCACAGACTCGGGTGTGGGGTTTATTTTATGTGGAGATGTCCATTCACTTACATTGCAACTTTCTTTTCTCTGTCTCTGAGCAGGCAAACAGCTCTGCAGAAAGAATAGAGGATATCTGTATTTGATTTAAACAGACATTCAGAACAAGCTGAGCGTCTCAGGGAAATGTTTGGTCTTTCATTTCATTTAAAACAAAGGAATTCCCAGACATTTCTGTGGACTTGGGGCTTTTTAATCATCTCTTGAGGGTTTCTGAACATGCAGAGATGAGATACTACAATGCTCTTGGATATGAATGTTTAAGTTAATGACTGATTACTGAATGATCTGTTACTGAAACAGCATAATACAAAATTGACAGTGCTTGCATGTGGAGGAGAGGAGAGGAGAGGAGAGGAGAGGAGAGCTTGGTGGGAGCTGGATATGTTGTCTAGGCCTGATAAAAAAATCAGCAGCTTTTATTATTGGTATACCTGTTTAATTAGTGTCATCTTTGTGCTGGCTGGGCCAAGTGTGGCCCTCCACAAAGCCTCCATCAATTTTAAGGCTGGAAAAAGACTGCAGATACTCATGTGAGTTGTGAGATCCAGGCCCTGATTCTGAGCATGCTGGATGTCCCAGAGGCAGAGGTATGGTACCCTCACAGCACCTGCTCAGGCTGACCTTATGGAGTAAAGGATCGTGGTGATCAGGGTGATCCTGCTGTTCCCCAGGATGCAAAAATATCACCAGGAGTGTGTGGTAGAGGAAGGCTTTTGCACCTAGAACACAACTGCACCCTGCTTGCTCTGGGCTAATTGAGTAGCCCAGAGGACACACAGCAGTGTGTCAATCACACATCACAGAATCAAAAAGTGACTGGTGAAGTCACTATATAGTTGCTCACTTGCTCTCCTGAAAGGCCCATTGTGCACTGCTCAGGAAGGGGATCCTTGCATTTAATATGCACATATTGGATCCTTGCATTTAATATGCACATAATACACAGTGGTCAGTGCCTCAGAGAGACAGTCAGTTCACTGAGCTATGTGAGATAACCACTGATTTTCAAATTTAGGATCGCTCTGCATATGACAGAATGACTACTGAGACACTCAGTGTATTTCGGGGGAGCATCATTGCTGTAAATGCTTTGTCAGAGAGAGACTGTCAAGCAGAATAAGCATAAAATTTTGCGTGTAAAGAAGAAAGGAAGAGCAAGTTGCTACCAGTAGGTATAAATGCTGGTGCTAAAAAATACTTGATGTTTGAAAGACCTGAAGAAGCCCTCATCAGAAATAAGAAAAGAAAAACAGAGGAGCAAGGTTTTGAAACATTGACAGCCATGAAAACAAGGAGAGAAAGTTGGAGCTTGCTGCAAAAGGGAGAGGAAGCAGGAGGCAGAGCAAGCAGGAAGCCAGGATTAAGAGAGGAGGAGTGGGGGTATGGGGGTGCCAGGGTGGGACAAGGTCAAGGTCCCACATTCCCGTACATTGAGTGCCAAGTATGACCAGCTATCAATGGTTTATGTAGGCTGGTTATCAGATGAAGAACCTTTGCTTTCTGCCCATTTCTCCTTTTCTCTGTCAATTAGGAAGGGGAGATGTTGAGGGAGTCACTTTAGGCATGCTGTGGATATAAGCTGTCAGACCTGCAGCACTCAAGCCATTCAGTGTTTTCAGGGAACACAGGGATCCTTTATCAGTAACTTTAAGAAGTTGCATTGATCAGTGGGAAATTTATTAAAAGGTTAAATGGATACATTTATGGTATTTGGCCCGCCATAAATTGTCTCACAACAAACATTTTCATTTTCCACTCAGTGTTCTCCTGAGGATTAAAGCATACAGCTCTCAAAGTGACAGACTTGGGGGAGCCTGGGAAAGCAGTGCTATTGCAAAAACTATGTGCCTCTCCTACACCTTCAGTACATTCTTCTCATTACCACAAACTGTCCTCAGGAACACTTGATCTGAATTGACTACTAGCTCTGCAATATTTTAAAGACCTCTTTAGGCTGTTTCCTGCCCTCCCCATGCTCCCTTTCTTGGGCAGATATCCCAGTGAAGGGCCATGGGAGTTTTGCTTGAGCCATCTGTTCAGATTTCTGTTTCCTCTTTCTTCTTTTCAGCCAATATTTTGCTCCTTTCCTTTGACTCCCTTTTATTCTCCCCTTGTTGCTTAGTGCAAAGTGAGGAGAAGAAATTACTAGGTGATACAAAGTGAAGAGACAAAGAAACCTGTCAGAAAGGAACAGAAAGGCCTCGGAATAATGGGAAAGACTGGACACTGGGAAAAATTAATTTCCTAATACCTCTCAGCAATGCTGGACACAGATGTTTGGTGTACACACTTTGAATTTGGCTATCCAATTCTTGTCCCACTAAACACATCCTTTTGGCTTGTAGATGTAATTACCAGGTCAAAACTAGCTTAATTAAGTGTGATGAAAAAGACAATCTGTTGAACGAGCAGCTGCCCCTTGCATTATTTCAGGTCTGGGAAGGTTTGGTCTTAAAGCAACACTAGGGAAGAATTGGATTTCTGTAAGCCTGAGCTGTCTTTTTAGTGTCCTCTCAGAGGGTGTCTATGCTTTTGTACATCACCAATTCACTGCATCAACTCAGTAGGTTAAACAGCCAAAAAGAAATGGCAGGCAAAATGAAAATACAGTTAATTCTTCTTGATGATTTGAACCACTAGAGAAACTTGTTTTCCTCATCAGAAGAGACACATTGCAGCACTTCAGCCAGGAAGCAGGTGAAAGTCAGAGATGTAGCTATGCTTATTTCTTTTTCTGTGATGAGTTACTTGACCCTGTATAGACGCATAGGTGGCTGTATACATCTTTTCCTCATTTAAACATATCTAGCAGCCACTCGGTTTTATTTTCCAAGATGGGTTTAGGTTTATTTCATTTTTCAATTCCAACATGAAAAATTCCAAACTAGCTTCTTGTCACAAATATTCTGCTTCATGTTTGTACTGCAGAGTAAGTGTTGCTTAAATATTTTAGTGATTCAATTGCTTCACTTATGAATTTCTGTCTCCATGACTACCCCTTTATGCTTTGTAATACCTTTGGCGAACACAGTGGAACTGACTATTATTTATTTCAAACTATGTAATGTTTAGCAGTGAAGACACAAAAGGAAATGGAATAAAAACCAAAATACCCAAAGGGCTAATTCACACCATTCCCTTTGAAAGTAATTTTCAAAATGACCACATCATTTACTGTATGGAAAGCTTGGTCCTGTTAAAAATGCCTAATTTTTTCTCAAAACCCACTTCTGTGCCTGTTCTTTTCTCTCCATTGTGTCCTGATACAGACAGGCTGGAATCTGGCCTTCAGTGTCATCTCCATGGCCATTAGCGTTCTGTGAAAGAAAGTTAACTTCCTGTTGAAAGTGCCACCCAAGCATTACATAATATATTTTTCATAGACATCCAACTCAAATGCTCCCACACTGGGAAAAAACAGAAGTCTCTTCCTGCCTGAGATGATGGATCTGCCACATCGTGGAAGGTGTGGCAGGGTCACACAGTTCTTGTGAATCTCAAAAAAGACCCTATACTTCCATCATTTGGAAATTCAGATATGCAAATATTATCCTGTGTATGGAATTTCAGTTCTGTGGTCTATTGCTCTGCTGGGATTCTAATAATAAAATACTACTTAAAGTAATTTGGCTAGGATTTTTTTCCATTTTATTCCCAGACACATTCCTATATTTGTACCTTCCTTTTTCTTTCTGATGCTGTTCTGTATCTGCCTCAATTTTCTAGTTTATGTCTGGTTCATATATGCAGGCTAACCTGCACACCTGCCAGATGTCACAATTCTGACAGTTGCAGTTAACACAAGCTCTTTGTGAATAAAGCTCTTAACAGGGATGTATTTGAATAGTGGCTTGACTTGTGGGTGCACCTGGAGATGCATCAAAACAAGGCCTTATTCTCACATGATGTTAAATGCCAGGGTCTCTATAAATCAGACCACACAAAAATGCTTCAGGTTGGCTATGCTGTATCCCCAGTCCCTGCTGAAGGACGTCCTGTGTAATGTCTTAGCACTCTCGTGCCTCTGAAGAGCAGCAATAATAGGCAAAGACTCGGTTGCTGACCTGCTCATGTATCATACTGGAACTTTCTCAGAAAAATGAGGAGCCAGAAATTACATGTGGCCCAGGCATTTTGATATGATATCCATAATAGCAGTGTTGTTTGTATTAAAAATACCATCTACCTGATAAACTTTTGCCTTCTTTTTCCCCTCTGTTATGAAAATGAAGGCACATTTAGAGCTTAAAACTTTCTGCTGAATACATAAATCAGAAACACTGTTCATGTCGATGTTTTCTGTTGTCTAAGCCACCCTCTTATTCTTAATGAAGAATGGTGTTTCATAAAATCCACTACAATGAAGCCCCAGAAGTCTCCCATGTTCTCCTGATTTCGTCTCTTTTGATTTCTAAAGCCACTCATCTCTGTCTCTCTGTCTCCTCCTATTTACCAAGCACTGTAGTGCTCTGTCATGACAGAACTACTATAATTTAGAATTTTAATGACTCCAGGTGGTGCCACCTTAAATACAAAAGCAATCTAATTAGGCCACCTTCTGGCTGAATCTGCTTTAATCTTTGACTCCAGAGAGACAAGGAAGACAAGTGAGTCTCTGTATATAATACAACTCTAAAAGAGCAGACGTTACTGAACGCATTTCTCTTTTGTTGTCATTGTTTCCTTGTGCTTAAAGCATCTACAGAAAATCTTGGTGTAATATGATAGAGCACTTAGGACAAGCAGGGTGATTATAAATGGCTCTTGCCTCACTTCTGGATCCAACAGATGTTACTACATGAGGTTTGGTTCTCCCTGATTCTATAATTCGATTTTAATGGCTAGATACCATTGAAGCATGCAAGTCCTACAGACAATAGTGTCCTTTTACATTCAGAAACATCTGTTGGCTAAGTGCTCTCCTACAGCCTGAACTCTAAATGAGCAAATCTGTGTTTGAACACCAGCATTTATACCAACCTGGCAGACAGCATTCTCAGGAGAAACGAAGTCCAGTATGTCTTTTCTCATTTGGTAGAGCTCTTTTCTTTTCACTTTCCTTCATGTTTGTCTTTTTATCATCCACTACTTCAAGAGATATGAAGTTTGAGTGCATTTTCTAAGGACTTAGTGCAGCCTGAGGACTAAATATGTAATTCTAATAGTGGTGTTTTGCTATTCTCTCAAAGGACAGGATAGAACTGGTGCCACTCAGAGTAATATTTTGGGCTGTCACTATTTGATCAAAGAACTTGGACTGGATCTGCCAGTGTTAATGCTTTCAGGCTGGATGACTTCTTTGCTTTAGAAGGAGTTTCCAGTAACCAAGGGCAACACATCTTTGAAATTTCAGTATTTACAGAGTAGTGAACTCTCCATGGTAGTGAATTTCAAGCCCCCTCTGGGGAAGAAACAGGTTAGAGAGCTCACTGGCACATCCCTCCTTTTCCTTTTCTAATTTGTGCTTCTTCCAGTTTGGTCTTGTTTCTGTGGCTGCCTGTAGTTTCCCATAGCATGCAGCATGGGGAACAAGTCTGAACTCAGGCCCAGTGAGCAGTTTCCTCATAGCCATAGGCTGTAAGTTTTAAACGTGCCTGAGTTCTTTGGGGTTGAAACCACAGCACTGCTTTGTCAGTTGAGTTTATACTTTAAGTGCTGTACAATAAGTGTTCTTTATAAAACGGTATATCCTGTGTACTATTAATGCCTGCAGATTAAAACAGCTGCCAGGAAGTAAAACTATTGCATGCAGAAAAATCAGGCAGACACTCAAATTTGAAGCTTAAATTAGTTCTCTCTTTGAGAGCTGTGAATCTTAAGGGAACTTCAAACAAATCTTACTGGGATTTAGAAATTAAAATCACAGCAATTGTTCTCAACCTGTGTTTAGTGCTGAGGGCAGCACCTTTTATTCTAGACTTCAAGAAAACTTGCCTGATTTTCCAATTATATTGGTCTAATAAATGTCATTACTGCTCCTTAAAAACACTGCCTCACGAAAACTATAGTTAGGACGTAATAACCAGGTGTTCTTGGAACAAAGCCATTTAACACTTTCTTCTTTGTATCCAGAGTATCTCCTTGTGAAACAGCAACAGTTACAGCTTTCCAGAGAGGGTAGCAATTACTGGGAAGGCGTATTTGCTTCTTATACACCAGCCAGCTGCCCACTTACTTTTCAAGCAAATCACGGCAGTCAGTTACCAGATTTCAGGCCTGTTTGGAGTATTTACAAAGAAAATAATTGGACTGACTAACTTTACAATTTGTCTATTTAACCATTAATGTAAATTGTACTAATTGAAATTTAGGTTCTTAACAAAAGTCCATGTTCAGTAGAGCCAATTCTGAAAACCATATGTAAAATTCATACAAAGATCCAACAAAGTTAACTTCCTTGCCATCATGCTCAGGATAATTTCTTAGTATCACCTGCCCTCTGTATTAACAAAAAAAATATTGCTTCTTCATTGGATAACAGATAGGTACATTTGTCAAATGAAATACATAATGAGCTCTACAAAGTGTAAAACACAGGGGGAAAAAAAAGATATTTGGATTCTCCAGAAGAACTTATATTTGCAAAACTTCATTTCCATTTGTCACATTTGAATTTTAAACACAACCTTGAATGTGTTTTAAAAAGTGTTTAAAAAAGTGTTTAAAAAAGTGCCACTGCACTTTGTTGTGCCTCAGATTATCACTGTCACTTAGTCCATAGACACTTCCCAAAGTATCAATATTCAGTGTTTCTTCCTTGCTTTTTAACAGATTGAATTGATCTGCTCCCACCTGCTTTCCTGAGATAAAAGTTATTTAATCTATGGCTGACATACCTTTCACAGATACCATTTTAATGTAGTCCTACTGGTCATGACTTGTAAGTAAACTTGATTTACTGTCTGGTTTATTGACCTCACTTTGCAAGGCTTTGCCTCCCTTCATAACAGCTGTGAACACATTGCCACAATAGGAGTTTGCCTTCTGTACACCAGCAATTTGCCCGTTCATGTTCTGAAATCTCCAGAGAAATTTTGGTGGTGTTAATCTTTAATTCCTGGGAGCCTACCTCGTATTTAAGACATTGAGCATCTTAATAAAAATGTAAAAAGGGAAATAATTTAAGTAACTGAGCAATGTTCACTAAACCACCAAGAATACAAATTATATTTTCCAAGCAAATTGCTTCTTGACAGTAATATCCTTGGTCTCCAAACGAGTTGGAATTTGAAATAGACAAGAATATATTTGAGGATATACAGGGCATGCACAATGTCACCTGTAACTCATGCCAATCTGCACCTTCATATTCTCCCATGTCAATGGGTTTCTATTCCACATGCCTATTGGAATATAGAGGTACTGAGATCTCTGCAGCTGAACAGCCACTCAAGAGCGGATTGAATCAATATATATATATATATTTGTAAACTCCCACTGTGTATGTTGAAATAGCAATAGGAGTCTACTGCATATGCAGGGAAATAGAGAGCTGGCAGCTAGGGAATGAAGGGAAATGGGATTTCAAGGGGCAGGAGGAAATGACTAAGAACTATAGCAGAGGTGAGATCACACTAGTACACAGGCTGAGCACTAGAAGCACAGAAAGGCAAATCAAAGGTACAGAGAATGTGGGAAGATAAAGAGAAGTCCATAGGTTGTACAGAAGTAGAAGGCAGGGAATATTCCTTTGGCTTAAATAGCTTTTTTTATTGAAAAGCACTTCTGCTGGTTGAAAGTTAAGAAAGCCAAGGCAAAGATGTAAAAATACATAGAAAAGGGGAAAAATTGACTGGAAATAGTAATTTGTGATGCCAGTAGACAGTGGGACTGAATAGCTTCCTTATAAAAAAGAAAGATATGTGGATATCAGGCACAAATTCCCACATCCAGTGGTGTCACTCTCAAAGATCTTTTCTGAAGAAAGGCTGTGATTTTGCCCTAGATGACCAAAATTAATCGAAACAGGCATCAGTATTATTGATTACAGGCATCAGTATTATTGATTTGGAAGGAATCTATAGGAAGAAGCTTGCAAACAAGAGTTTAGTGCAAAGCTCAGTGGGAGAAAGGTTGGGTGGTTAGGGGCAGAGCAAGGGGCAGACACAATGTAGGCAGCAGCTCCCCAAACTGCAGCTTCCTGCCTGCTGCTCCCTCTGCTCAGCACTGCACTGAGCTACCCCTTAGCAGACATTCCCAAACTTCTGCTCCTTTAGCAGCATTTTGATAAGACAGCTTGTTGGCACTCCAGAACTGAGGAATGTTTCCATGAAGTGCCTCTTTCTGTGTTAGGAAAAGTTACAGCCTTCCTTTGCTGTGGAATTAGCATATGGACTTTCAAAGCCCGTTATAAGGAATATCTTGGAAGCACCTGAGAGTCACTTCTTATCCCAGCCTTGCTGCTCTGTCATGTGTGCATAGCAGGACCACTCATGCAGAGTGTGATGTCACCTTGTTTGGTTTGCAGGGTAAAATATTCTAAAATTATAATATTTGACTGGGTTATGACAAGAGGTTTGTGGTTGAAAAAAAAATCTTCAATTATTCATACCCTGTCAAGGGAAAAAAAGCCATATAATATTGGATTATGCATATTTTATCATCAAGTTGTATAAGTGAGCTATTAAACTGCATACAATTCTTCTAAGTCCTTGTTTTATAGATTAGTTCTACAAAGCATTTTGTGTTCCTGCTGAACATAAACAGCCTCTCATATCTCCACCTACTACACCAAGTATTCTCCTGATTAATTCATGAAGTCTATAATCAAAAGGAACTAGGAAGCAGAAATTAGATTTTAAGCCCTCTCCTAGCATTGGCAGAGCAAACTATCTGTGTTCAAGTCAGGAAAGCAGATTATTTGATCGTTTTCATTCAAGACAGCGTGCATTATTCTTTCATTAGCACCATGTCTGCTCCTCTGTCTTTGCAGGGAACACACAGTAGCTCTGCAGCTACACAGAGGCCATGGTGATGGCTCTCAGAGGTTATCATCATTAGGCTAATGCTAGAAATGGAGGAAGCATCAGGAAAAAATCAGCCTCACTTGAACCTTCATGCACAACTAGGTGAAACCCCAAACTTCGGCTCTTCCCAGATGGAAGGGTGCTGGTACCCCTCAGTACGGTGGCTCACAAGAACTGGTCAGGGCATCACACTGAGGCTCTTCTGGAGACAGCTACAGCCACCCACAGCCACATCATTGCAGAGGGAAAGGACAGACACTCAGTGAGGAGGTTTAGAGGCTCCTCAAGTAGGTGAGTAGAGCACCGTGGCAGACTGAGCTTCCTCAGTGCTCATTGCTCTGATCTCCCTTGGGCTTTTGCCTCAGAGTCCCTCCACCTTGGAGCGTGTTGGGTAACTGTAAGTTAATGCCCAGGCATAGAAAATAGCTCTTGAGACTTCAAGGATGGGATGTCAGAAAGAGTGAACTTCCTCAGGAGCAAGGACAGCTGCTTCACAACCACTTTATGACCAAATATAATGTCATCTCGAATAGGTATTCTTTTATCCATGGATGACTTCCAGGGCCTGAAGCAAAGGATACTCCATTTGTAGTACCTTGTTTTTACAAAACTGATTGTCACAGGCTGAGCCTGGCTGGCCACAGGCATGCAAGAAAGTCAGAACAGTAGTCCCAGTATTTCTGACCAACCCACTTCAGGGAAGTACCAGCAGAAATGAGGGGAAAGCCCACTCTCCTTAGGCTTTGCAGGCTCCAAATTGTTGGCTGTCTTACAAAAGGCTGAATATTGAACTCAGCCAAACACCCCTTGGAATTTCACTGCTTATTGGACAGCTCTTGGAAAACCTCTGTCTGAAGAAGAAGATGGGAAACCAGTACCTCATTCTGTATGTTGGTTTTTTCTGATGGGCTGTAGGTGTAATACAGCAGCAGGACATCAGTGTAAGAGATACTGCTTTGGGAAGTATTTGGGGAACAATGTTGTGATGTCTTTATATTGTCTGTAGTCTGGCAGGAATGAGCAGGAGGCAGGGAAACATTGGTTCAAGGTGCTGGCTGTTGTATCCTCATCTACACATTGATTTCTGTAAAGAAACTGGTATCTGTGCTCTTGCACTGATGATCAGCTGGGCTTACTTAATGTTTTAAGAGCTCAGTTCAAAGCAGATGTTCCGCTAAATTAATGAGACATTTAAAAATAAATCACAGTATTATTGGTATTGATGTCCTTAGCCCCCAGAGGCTCCAGGTGCTCTTAATTCTCACTGGAGTTCTAAATACTCAACTTCTTCAGAAACAAAAGCAAAAAGCAAAAACAAAACAAAACAAAGAAAAAAACCCCATAACAAATAAAGGTTAAGTATGTTCAACTCATAATTTTTGGCAATGTCCCTTTAACTCAGGTGTCAGTTGGAGGGGCTCTTTTCTTGCCAAGGTTTCTTCTGCTATTCTCTTAAAATCCCTCTAGATACCATAGCAACAGCTGGATCACATGTCTCTTGGTGCGCTCCCTGTAAGCAGATGTGAACAATGCTGGCTAACAAAGGCTCAGCAAATGCTGGACAGGGAAAGGACTGAATTCAGCCTCTACATTTTTTAATAACTCACAGCAAAGGCTTTCCATCATTTCTTATGACACAGGTAAATCCAGATCCAAATGAAAACCATATTTAAGTTACTTCATCGCCTAATAAAAAGACCACCAAGATAGCTGACATTTTACAGCCATTTTCTCCCCATCCTATGTAAGGAATTCATGGAAGTCTGAGGCTGAAATTCATTTCCATATTAAAAATGTTTACAGTGCCTGGGTGAATACTATGTCTGCTTTATTGATGGGTTATTCCCGATATTAAATTGATTACGTTATTTGGTATTTTTTGAAACTTTATTCGAAGAAGGAATTCAGAACTATTCATCTGTCAATGAATGATCTAAATTCAATTGTGCTCTAACATTTCAAGTAATGCACGTCTGTTTGGCCTAATAACTATGTCATTGTTTTTTAAATCACAGAATAAAGCTTCTCACATGTCAAATGAGCATTTAATAATTCCATCGCTTAGAGGAAGTGTTCATAATCCTTTTCCTTGACTAATGCGGAAAATCTGTGTACAACCTTATTTATGTTCATATTTAGGAGAGCAAAAAATGATAATTCTCTCCTTTAATCTGATTTCTGCTTCCAAATATCTCCCATACATTCCTCCCATGTAACACCAAACCATATGCAGTCTCAGCTGTGTCACATTTGCTAGATTCAAAACCCACTTGCAGTGCACAGAGTCTGTAGCTATGTCAGACATTGTGTAATCAATGTGTACTTTAATTATGGGTTCTTACAAGGACAAATAAATCATACCTCCTTGCAGCATGATGGAAGGGCTAAAATCCAAAACAGGGAAAGAGAATATTAAATTTATTCTGTTATGCAACTAGATTGAGGGTTAGTTAGAAATCAATGCTAATATTTCTGATGAAAATCTAGACTAGATTCTCTGATTTGTAAAATACAAAGTGTCTCTGAAATTCAAGATGCCTATGGAGCTCTTTGACTAATACTTGTTTATAGTGTCTGTGTCAATTTAGATGCAAAAATTGAAGGGATCTAATTATTTTCCTTCTCCTTTACAAAGTCGCTTTTCATTACATACCATTAAGTTAGAAATCCAGGACGGAAATGTTAAGCAGGAAAGTCTACTGCTGATTTTAGTTCTCCTTTCTATATGAAGACTAATGAATGTGTGTGTGTGTGTGCCTTACGCCTCTGCCACCCTCTTGGAGGTAATGCAGGAGATTTTTGGTGATTACTGAACGTGCTCACTGGTAAGGTCAGAGTAAGGGAAACAGCCTCATGTCAAGTAAAATGACAGCCCCTGCTCCAAAGCCTGAAATCATTGCACAGCACACTGCCTGACAGGCACTTTTATGCGTGGCTTCCATAGGTCTGGAGCAGGCTCTGAGCTGTGTAAAAAGGCTTGGTGCTTTAACAGGGTGGGCATGAAGGGTGGAAGGAACACAGGATATTAATAGCTTCATAATGTTTACTTGGCTGGGCAGATGAAGGTTTAGATGGGATGCTGTCTGTCATACACAGGGTCTGTGTCTAGCATCTCCTGCATGTCTCTGGGACAACAGGGCATAAATGGAAGGGACCTTCCTGGCAGGCAAAGAGGAGACACCACAGGCACAGAGTATCCTAATGGCTCAGAACAGCTCAAGCATACTGCCAGTTTCCTGCTGGACTGCCTGCCACTGCCACAGGCTGCTGTGTAGCTCTTCACAGCAAACAGTCTGGAGGGTGACCCACACTGTCTGGCTGCAGGACAAATCAGCCAGGCCAGGTGGGCCAAGGGTGCTTGTGCTGCTCCCGCCCCTTGTGGGGAGACACAAGTCTATGCTCCCTAGACTGCTGGTTCAGCATTTCTCCCAAGAACAGCAGATGAGGTTGGAACAATGACTTTATGAAAAACCAGAGCAATTCAGGCTAAGGAGATGAGCTCTTCCATACAAGCTGGAGTGGCTGTTAGCCCTTGCCTTGCCACCAGGGACTGGCCTTCCCTGCCAAACCATCCAGCTCCAGGGAGGACACAGGCACAGGCCTTTAAATTGATACTGCACTTAAATGACTCTTCACCTACAGCCTGATTGCAGCTGACTTGAGGAAAAGCAAGTTCAGAAATCTAGTTCGGTCTGTCTAAGGGTTGCTGAATAACAGAGCTAGTTAAACCAAGCTAAATTAGAAATTACCAGGCATTGCCCTGGGGATGGTCTTACAACCCATAAGTAAAGGAAACAGGCAAGCAATCATCAGCAAATCCTAGGAGGATGAATCACATGCAGATAGGTTTAAACTCAGGAATAGCAATTGTGTTTATAAGTGGAAATTATTTGTTGCTTTATTTGTAGTCACTGTACACAAGCACTTTTGCTCAAAACTTCTAGACAGACCATGTATCTTATGTTTGTGGAAAGACAAAATCATTCTTAAAGCATAACCATAATCGCAAAGAGATTGTTTCATCTCAGATATGTTTACTGACCTTTCACCACCAGAAAATGCTTTTTTACTGAAGTCTGTGGCAAGAGGAATTCCTGAGAATTGTAATGAATGCAATTAACAGTGGGTCAACATTGTAGCAGGCGTAATTCAGTTACTTACGTCAACTGAGAGTCTGGCCCCAAGAATGTAAAATAAGATCAGCTCTGCAGAATGAGACCACTGTTACTGAGGACCCCATGACTAGGCTTTGTATGTGAGAAAATGCACAGTTAATAGGATTTTGCTATTAGTGAATTTCATCTGATACTGTGCTTTATTTTATTCCAGATCAGCCTGGCAGATATTTAGCCTTAACAAAGCCAAGACTGTGAGAGCATTTTTTTACCTATTGCAAACATTTTCCTGCATGTCCTGTTACTCCCCAGGAAGCAGGAGCTCCAGGCACAGGAGTCTGCAAGTGGCTGGGCTACAGGCAGTATCACAGGGTGGCCTTGGGCAGCCTCACCCCATCAAGAGTGACCTGGACTTGAGTTCAGCTCTGGCACAATCACAATCCTCACAAATGTTGAAATGCAAACCATAAAAACCAAGCTGTACCTTTTTATTTCTTGACAAGTACTTTAAATAGAAATACTCTGACCTATTTTTTTTTTAACGCTACTCCTGTCTTGATATTCCCATGCAGAAAAAAGCTGTGTGTCACTCCTTGCAGCAGCCCTGTTCTCAAAGGCTTAGGGCTGGATTCAGCCCAGCAGCCCTGTACTGAGGAGTAGCCACCCAGCTGCACCAAAAGCAAAGGTTATTTGACAACAGCTCAGAGCAACCCTTTTCAAGCCTTGAAGAGCACAACAACCCAAATAATAGTCACTGCCTGCTTTGCTCTTTTCGTGCTTTCTCCTTGCTTAGCACTGTAATAATAAAAAGCCCCCTTTAGAAAATAATGCACATTCTGTGTTGCTCACCCTTCCTGTAATTTATAGGAGCTAAGGACACCAGGAAAGCCCAAGAATAACAGGCATTTCTGCCAGATTTGAAGATACCTTGGCAAAGTCTTCTGATAGATTAGAAGAAAAATTACACAGTCTTAATGCAGTCTCTCAGACATCTGGCTTAAAATGTCAAAAATGCCAACCTTGAAGAAGGCTTTGCCTGTACAGTGGCTGGTGCCTCTGTGCCTCAGGGTAACAGAGCAGAGAAGGGAAACACCACAGGGGTAAATGCCTGAGGGTCAGTGCTCAGCTGGGAAAGAGCCTGGCCCAGGAGTACCCTCAGTGCTGGCTGAGGGTGGGCAAAGTTCTCTGCTCATGTAACAGTCTGAGTACTGGTTACAGATTCAGCAGAGCAAAGCATCTCTCATGTTTTATGGAGTCTCTGTTCTTGCTTCCCACCAGCTGCTGCATCCCCTCACACACAGTGCTTTCCTTGTTTCTCTGAAGCAAGGACAAGCTTTTCCTTCTCCTTCCACTAATGGTGGAAAATCCATAAGCCAGCATTGAACACTCGTTATGACAAGATAGAAGCTATTCTCCTGGCTGAACTTCTTTATATCTCTCTGAGGTGTTTAGAGATGGGAAGAGAGCTGCCTTTTCCTGATACCTTGTCTGATGATGTGACAACTTGGACCATCATCACAAGGCAGATGTTTTCTGCAGCAGCTGGGGAAAAATAATTAGTACAGCAGAGGTATAAGCAATCCTGTATTGTCTGTTCCTCAGCAACAGAGGCCTTAGGCTTTGGTTGCCTGAGCAGCAACAGGAAAAGTGAGGTAGTTTGAGGGATTTATTACACCAGCCTGAATTTAGCTTGCAGCACAGTTTGATCATTCAACTGATTGAAAACACCCACCTTTGACCTCACTTGCTTCTCAGTTAATGCCTTCTGCACCTTCTTTGTACCAGCATGAGTAAAACAGAAGCCTTCTGGAGAGGAAAACAGAGGTCCCTAATCTGCTCTGCAGACTGTAGTAGCTGGACTTAGAGGGGCAGCCCCTTGCCAGAGTGGAATTTGTTCTGCTTTTCATGGGTTACAGCTGCTACTGAGCAAACTTTTCTCTCCTTCTCTTATTTGCATAGCAGACTGCAAACTTTTCAGGCTACTTCAAATAGCAGTCTGGTTGAACATTAAATCCTTGCCACCAAGAGATCTGTCATTTGGCAGATGAATAGTATCAGTGCTAAAGTTTTAAAAGAAATAATAAATCTTCCACCCTCTGTATCTTACAGTTATCCTGACTCTGTGGAGCTCACAGCTGTTTTTAGGAGGGAGACAGATTTATGTGGAGAACTAATGTACATATAAATCTCTTCCCCATATATGCTGCCTCCTCCTGTGTTGAATCTTGGACTTGGTATGAACTGATACAACACTCAGAACTTTTTAGCATTGATGGAAATCACTGTCCACTGTAAAGCAGCCTGCCAGGTTCTCATCTCACCCATTTGAATATTGCCCCTTGTCTTGAGAAGAAGCATAAATTTCAATTTGCTGTAAAGGCTTATTCCTATCCTGTAAAGAATTTTCATTACATGTGATACAGATGCTGCACCACGTTTATACTTCGGGTTTCAAGATTTCAGAACAGACGTTAAGCGTAAGTGCTAAGAGAAAAAGCTTCATGATAGAACACAGGTCTAGGAAAAAAAGGAATCATTGAGCCACATAAGGATATAAATGCAGAGACTACCAGGCAGATCACTGTCTGAATCTAGTGGTTACTTTCAGCCTGGATGGTATCACCCTGCCCACAAGGCTTGCTGTAGAGGAGTTGCCACTCCCTGCTTCTGTAAAAGCAGAGAGGGGAAGGATTGGATCTGTCTCCTACTGCCTGTAGGAGACAGATCCAATGTCTCCATGACCATGACCATTGGAAGAGCCCAGCTTATCAAATCTGGGGCTGCTGGCACTGCAGCAGAGCTCACGAGTGGATGCCCAGTATGGACTGACCATGATACAGGGTGCATCTGGAAGCATATACATCTTCCAGGAACACCATGGAATTCTAGGGATGCTCAATGACTTCAGTCTTGGGTGTCCGGGAAGGATGACAAAAAGTGAGAGTTGTAGTGCAGTGTGGCTGCAAATTCTTTAACTCCAGCCATGCAGAGGCTGTTCATTTATAGAACAGCACCATTCATCTCTCATGTGTGCCAGTTCAGGAGATGAAATTTCCTCCAGTACAAAAGGACCTGTTGTCTGTTTACTATTTCCTTCTGTGCTGAATGAATCCAAATGCAGTGCTAACTCGGACTAATACCTTGAATGCAAACTTTATTTCACTTACAAGAAAGGGTCAAAGACTGGATCTGTTGTGTTGTAAGCCATCATCATAGGCAGCCCATTTTCCAGTATCAGCTTATCCCAAGAATGGCAAGTACCTGCTGTTGGTTTGCCAGCCTCTAGCACTGACAGATCAGAAACTATGTCTAACTTTAAATCCACTACAGATTACTCTGGGCCTAAGACCAAACAGTATACCCTGTCTCAAACACAAGAGAGGAGCTCCACCCTCCAAAACCAATTTAGCTTGTTATGACCTACATATTGAAAAGCATATGCTGGCACTTGCATGCTGATTTAAATTAAATCAAGATGTTGATTAACTAAAATTAAGACTCATAGGACACAGAAGACTCCTCTTCTACTTCTTGTTTCATATTTGGCCAAAAAAAAGAATGAGGAGAGATGCCTTTTGTTTTCTTTTTGTTGTTTTTTGTTTTGTTATCACAGTATTACATAGAAAAAACTAATCCCTTTCATTTAGCAAATCCATTTTGTTTCTTGGAGGGTTAAATCCTGCTTGCCTCAAACAAATGAGTAATCCAATTGGCTTCAATGTGACAACTCCCAAAAGGCAAATAGGATTTGATTCCCTCCAGAACGCAGTACATAGATTTTTGTGAATGAGCTGTTTGAAATGCTAGATACTTTGTGTGCTAGCTCTGGTGCTGCCCTGTATACCCATGACTCTGTCAGCCAGTTTTTCTTGTGCTAAAGGTTTAAATGGTTTCCTATGGCTCTAAATTTAAAATAGGACCTCCAGCTACAAATCATAAATTTGACCATGTTGGTTTTGTCAGAGGGAGACAAGAGGGAGGAGAAGGAAGCAGTCTCTGAAAGCAGTAGTTAGGGCTAATTTACTGGATGTTTTAATTTGTTGAGAACCACATAATCTCCTAGGACTCTTGCAAAACTGTAAGCTTTCTATCTCTAACATGAGAGAGCAAGAGTGACTGAGGCACATTGTGTAAACCTCCCCCATTTGCTGACACCAGGGGCTCTCTCAACTCATCACTGACTGAATTTCTGTGTTCTTACTAAGATCTTTTGACAATTGACATTTTATTTGTCTCATATTTGCTAATGAGAGTGCAGGCTGTTTTCAGAATAGCCTGAATTTCTTTTTTTTTTGACACCTCTGGTTACTTCACAAAAGACAGCTAGACACCTCCCAGCACCCACCTGCAATGCCTGCACTACAACCAAAGGGAGATCCCTTGACAAAAATATTCACACTGGCAGAAAACCAGATCAAGAAGGTAGTCAACAGTCCATATGCATGAAACTCATCTAAGGAAAATAGCTTCAATGATCTAACTTCGAGAGCTGAAAAAATGTGGAAAAATCACCCATTGGCTCTTTAAAAACAGTCAGATGCATACAGGGACCAAATCTAAATAACAAGGAAGAAGAGTGAAAATCACAACAAATACTGTGCCAAACACATTTCATGTTGGTCTAACTAAGCCAAAAGACATACTTAGTGCCATCAGACAGAATTACATGCCCTAAACTCCTATTTAGTTTTCCTGATTGCTAGGAGCATGGTCTCCTACTGACCCATATCCTTTAAAAGGTAGCAAGGATCAGGCAACTTGCATTTTTAGGAGAATATTTGTATCCTCTAATTTTCTTTTTTTTTTTTCAGAGTAAAGCTTACAGAAGGAGAGGGGGAGCGGCGAAAATTGTTATATAAGCAGTGAGGATAGGGAGTTCTGATTAGGCTTGTACTCTGGACTGCAAAATAAATAATCAGATAAAATGAGGATGCAAGAGCTAACACCAGGACTGAATATAGCTCAGGGTTTTGTTTCCTGGGCACTTCTTCCCTGATAATACAGTACAGGGAGGGCATTGCAAACTGGCATAGTAATTTTTAACATGTACTCTTCACTACTAAATTCAAATACTGTATTTTAAAGAAGAATCTTTGTATTCAGGATAGGCCTCAAACCAAAACGCTGGATGTGAATACCTCCTATCTGCTGTACAAAGCTTTATTTAGGACCACTTTGGAGCAAAGGACTCTGTATTCCAGTGCTCTGCCCCAGCTGTGGGGGTGACAGCAGCTACAGCCCTATGGCAGGAAGAGGGCCCTGTGGCCAATCTTGTCCTGCCCTTGGGAGAATAAAATGGTGGAAATTTAGGGCAAGTTTGCAGGTGTGACATTCTCCCCAGGGAAATTTCACAGGCAGGACCATGCAATCCATGACCATTGGAAGAAAACCGTTGCTCACCTTCTTAAATTACTTACAAGGACATTGATTTCAGTAATATAATAGCTTTCACTTTGGTAAACATGAAACAGATTCCCAAGCCTTCAAAGAGCAAATATTATTGGAAAAGAAGACAGAAGTCATCCATGAGCTAATTTGGGATGCTTCCCCGGAGTCTGTTTTATTAAGATTTTTTTTCCTCCAGTCTAGTCAAATGTGCTAATTAATAGATCACAGTAGAAAAAAGAACCCCACAAAATTAAAATAATCCAAATCTCATGGTATGATCTGAAGTGCTTTCTGGTTCCACCCTGTGAAATTTGCCTCCCAAGTGCACGAGGGAAGCCCTGCGAGCTTGACTCCTGCAGGGGCAGAGGTGGACTGGGGTAAGGCAAAGCTGTAGGAAGCTCTACAGACCTCATCCATGTGAGTCTCCCAGGTTTTGGGAGGGGCAGGGAGGGGCGGGATTCTTTGTCACATGGAGGGCGTTTCCAAGCCACCTTCTGGGAAATTACTGCCTCAAATCTTGTTCATTGGAAGTAGGTACTTCAAATCCCCTACTTAGCCCTACAAATCTTTAATCTTATAAAAACTTCTAAAATCTTTGTCTTAAGGGCTGTAAAAGACAGAAGAGTGCTCAGCTGCTCTCTCCTGAAATCCTGTTGAAATTGGAGTGAGATACCAGGCTGAAGGTTAATTAAAGGGAAAGGAAGAAGACAGAACATTTACAGTTACAGTCATGACTGTTGAAAGGTTAAAAACTTTAGCTTTGAGAATTTGCAGTGTAGGAGTGCAACAGGGTTGTAACCATGAAGCCAGCTAGTCAGCCAGCAGGCTGCCCTTGCAGAAGATTCAGTCCAGTAAAAAACTACTGATTTCTTTCCTGTGAAAAAGAGGCAATTGTTTCAGTAAAAACTTCCCTCTTTTCAACAAACACAAGTCTAGAAGTATGGAGTTTTTTTCCAGTGTCAACTGCCAGTGAGTACTGTAAACAAATACAAGAATAAATAGAGGAACAAAAACCAATCTTTTTGCTGGAAGATACCAAGAGTTCAGCTGAGATGTCTGAGCACATTTGGTGGCCAGTGGTGCTGCTGGATTCTAATCCTTTCCAGATAACTCTTGGAAGAAAGCAAGCTTAACCCCATTTGACCTATGCTTACTCAGGGTGTCTTTTCCACTCCAGCAGCTTGAGCCACACAAAAAGGACCTTGTTTTTGTAATGATTTTGATAGATTTTCAGGGAAACAAATGTGTCTGATTCTGAGGGAAGGCTGATGTGGTTTGTGCCTCTGGAAGTTGACTTGCAGTTCGTTAACCCTAGTTGCAGCTGTTGAAGTCCGTTGTGCCAAAATAATGAAATGCAGCCCCGATTTCCTTTCTTCTGGGTCAGGTCTTGACAGCGAGTGACATTCTCAGCTCTGGGAGCAGCTGGGGTCACTGGCTCTCAGAGAGTTAGGTTCTCTGTCTCCTATGGAAACTCTTCGGTATGTTGTGGTTGCTGCTTTGATTTTCTAGTGATGTGTATTTTTATACATGTCTGTAAAAACAAACATAGCTTATCCTACTACCACATGGATCCCTTGCAATCCTTCGTCAATAATGTCAAGCCAATGTTACACTCAAGCCCAGGAATGACTCATTTTTTACAACTGTGGTCTTCTGAGACTATTACAAAGGCTGCAGCGGAATGCTTTAATTCAGAAGTATTTCCTGCATCACCATCAGTGGCTTATTTTTCCTGGGCCTCCATTTTCTTTGCTTTTCCAATAGTTTGGGTGTTCTATATTTAGCCAGTTACTGTAGCACATGTGGGTAACTGAACTAAGTGCTTATACAAAAGCTTTTCCTCTGAATTTTTGCCGTCGTAGTAGAACCCCCTGTAATTTTACTGTCTTGAGCTCCCACTCATCTCTGCTGAAGACAGCTGTATAAGATTTTAGCAGTGCATATTGCATTTTTAATTTACTGTGTGCCTCTCCCTCAAACGAGAAGCAGATGACATCTGCTGCCAGGGTGACTCAGCACGCGAAGAACTGCAATCGCAACCTATCAGTCTATGCTAAATGACCTGACCCATTTATACTTTGAAAGCCAGTCAAATCTAAATGCCAGATACTAGATTAAGGTGTGGGTGGGTGGGGATTGGAATGAGCCTAGGAGAGGTGAGGGAAGGGACAGATGGTGTCCCTGAACTACACAGGCAAGCACTGGAATAGGGAGCGATGCAGGATGATGCCTGGACCCCTACCCTGCCATGCTGGGCAGGGTTGTGCTGCTTTGTAGCCCATCCAAACAAACATAGCAGGCAAAAATATTGCTGCATTTGGAGGGGGAGAGAGAGAGATATGCAGGGGCAGACTGGGGGAGCCTGTACGAACCTGCCTTCTGCTGCAGGAAGTATAAGAGAAGGTAAAATGACTGGTTTCACAGGTGGCTCAGAGAGGATGGCCTGCAGGCAGTAGAAGCTTGCAGGGAGCAGTTGCTCGCTTTATCTTCAGCAGTATTTTGGGAGGGAGAAGAGAGGGCACAATGCAGCACAGGCTTTGGCATATGAATGAAAGACATTAGGCAGTCAGCAGTTAATCCAGTGAAAAGGTGCTTTCTTGCCTTGGTAACAATGGGTTTTCATTTCTAAGTGGACAAGATCTTTGAAGGGATAAGAGATTAACAATCTAATGCTTCTCAGCCTACCAGATCAAGTGTAATTTTCCAGTACTGCTTATCAGTGTCCAGACTTGTTTTTCATAGGAATGTAATGTTTTTACAAGGTCATGTTTGGCAGCTAAGCCTCAAAAGGACCTGTATGTGTGAAGATGTCATTGATTTTAGCATGTACACTGGAAGGTGCTGATTGTTTACAAGGCTGTTACAGGGAGGCTGGGTTTAGTGTTGCTTTTTTTGTGTATGCCACAAAGTTGTCATATATTTGTCATATTTTCCTTCAGACCAGAAAGAGCTTTCCAAGGATCTCTAGGCTAAATCCCTCTCTGCAAAAAGATTTCCTTATTCAGGGATGAGAAAACTAAACCAAGAAATGATTCAGTGGTTTTCTCAAGTTCACGGAATGATCTGGAACCTACTTCACATCTCTGGTGGAAGATGGCAGGTTTTGTGACTAAACCTAGTGGCAGGAATCCTTTACCCTTTCTGTGACCTAGGAGTTATATTACAGCTATATATTTCCATGAGCCCATCTTTTTGTTTAAAGCAATCAGGATGAGTTCTAAATGTGCATTGATTTTGTTTGGAAGAATTAATGGCTGAGCTGAAATGCTCAGGAGGACCTTCAGGAGTGAAAGCATAAAGAATTTTCAGGTTCTGTTCTTCATTCAAAAGGCTCTCTTGTCCTCTAGTAATGCGAGTTCAGATTCAGGGATCTCTTTTTTTAGGAGCAAAAGGTCCTAGATTACTTTCCCCTGAGATCATTTGCAGGGTTCTCTGCAAGTCCTGATGGCTTTGACTGTACAGTGTTTCAAAGTGTGAGTGAGAAGACGTGGAGGCAGCTGGCATTCATTCCAGAAATACGTGGGCACTGGACTTCGCCAGGGCCACGCCTGGGAATGTCTCAGCTCTTCCGCTGCAGGGATGCAAAAACACAGGCTGTTTCTTCATTAGAGATAGTTAGTTCAATCTGCCCAACTCACCTAATTCTCTTCTTGGAAAATGGTTTTGTGCTTTAAAGGTCCTTACCCTTCAAATGTGTCTGAGTCTTAGTGCACACTTGGTTAGAGAATGCCCTGGAAAAGGACAGCTCTTGGCCACGATGTACGTGACAAAAGACAGCCATAAAAAGGGTTTTAATTTCAAAATGCCACATCACATGCATTACGAAATGATATAAAAAGCTACAGCTGCTCTGCTAATAATACTCTACATGCTTTAAAATGAAACACTTTATGAACTTGCTATCTTTCTTAGACATCCTTTATCACAAGCTCAATGTAGCAGCCTCAAGCTAGCTACATTATCATATCAATAAACAAAGTGTCCATCTTGCTGTCTCTTCCACACAGATAGCCTTTATGAAACTAGCAGCCCCTCTAAAGTCAACTAAGCCACTTGCATGCATGAAAATGTTTGCAGTGAAATTTCAAGGGTCAGTCCCAGCTTTTATTTTGTTTGATTATGTTTCACAGACACACACATGCAGCATTTTCCCAGCTCTTATCTGTAAAGCATCCGCCCCTCTATTTACATGGAAAGGAATAAAGAAAAGAGCAAACTACAATATGAAGGCACTTCAAAGGCAAGGAACAGTGCTATCTTCAGAGAAACACATACCCACAGCCTGCTGCCCATTAGGAGCAGTCTGAAAAGAGCCCATAAGGAGCAGTCTGAAAAGACTAAAGCAGCACAGTGGGAAAAAGTAACAGAGAGAAGGCCAGCTGTGTCTTGAGGCATGGTTTCAGTTGTCTACTGTAGTATAGAAGATACACCTTATTTTCATTAGGATGAAGTGAAGCTGAGCTGCCAGGCAGTGCCTTTAGATCCTGTGTATACTCTCCAAACACAACATGGAATGAATACATGAAACAGTTCTACTTGAGTGATGCAGCCATTCAGCGTGTACAGTGTGATTACCCTGTGGTTCCATGGCCAGCTCTGATGAAGCTCTCATGTCTCAGCCTGTGTCATTGGGGAGTGGAAGGGATATTGGCCACTGCCCAGCCCTTCCAAGCAGTATATAAGGATGACTGAGGACAAGGAGTGTGTCAGAGCTCTAAGCTGCCCATCAGATCATTGAAATTTGAGATCTTTAAAGAAGAGTGAAAATACAAATTTTGTTAGTTCAGTGGTATACCATAAAAACATTGTGTGAGCTGTGTTGTATGTAATCAATACCTAATGTCACAATGAGCCTTTCATGGTTTCAGAAATACCATCTTAAAGGTACAAAGCACTCAAAGGATTAAAAATAATCTTTACGTGTCCTGCTAAGATAAACGGGGGATGTTTGCAGTAGGTTGATCCTGTTGTGTTACGCTCGGGCTGTAGCACACAAGACAATGTTCTATTGTCTTATACTTCAAAAACCATCTTCTCTGCTAAAACAGGAATAATTCTAATTTGAAATTAACAACCCCATCATAATTTTAAGGTGAAAAAAAAAGAGTCACACCTCAGATTCCTTTGTCTCCAAGTAAGAACTTCCTGTATTTATCCCTGAAGTTCTCACACGTAGTTGATCTGCTGAGGAATAAACTGTACATCAGCACTGGAAAGCCAGGCATTAGGCACACATGAACTGATCACATTAATGCATAATTAGCACATAATTTTCTGGATATCCCATATGGCTCAAATCATATCATTACCAACAGCAGCACATCACATTATCCAAAACAAGCAGGTCAAGCCCCAACCTTTTTCTTGGATACCTGTTTTGATAATAATAGATATTATTTTAGGCTAGAAATAGATTTATGCTGTAATTTATGACCCAGTTTTGGTTTTGTTTTTGGTGGTTTTTTGTTTGTTTGTTTGTTTTTTTGTTAAGAGTAGATGTTCTCTTTGATGATCATGGTGGTGATGTCTGCTATCTTGCTGCTGTGGCTGACAATAACATAACAAAGCCGACTAGATCACCAGCTCAGCCTTACAACTGAGTAAGAGTCTGGCATTTTACCAGCTCAAATAGTGCTGCACTGGCTGCAGGGCACAGGAAAAAAAGCAAATATTTCAGCTGTGTAGACGGTTATACAAATAGCAAAGCAGACAAGGCAGCCCCATCTGAGAAGACAAAAGATGTATGTGATGACCTCCTCCTTTCAAGTTGAACAAGTAAAATCTTATCCTGGGTTATTGTCACAAGTTCCTCTGCTCTGTGAATGTACAAAGGGCAGTGCACTATATCTGCAGCTTGGCAGCATGACAAGAGCCCAGAGAGGGCTGTTTTGCAGCTGGGTTGCAGAGGATGTTTTGCAGCTGGGTCTCACTGTGCCCTGTCTGTGTGGCTTCTGCATGTGTGTGGTCAAGGTGCCAATGGCTGACTGAGGACACAAGGCAGCAGATGTCAGTTCAAGCTGTCACATTTTCTTCCATTCTGCCTCTGCTCCTCAACCAGCATCTTTGATGTTGCCATTCCATGTTGACATTCCATGTGTTTGCTCTATCTCCCTGTTGTGCCCTGCTTTTCTTGCACTCTCATTTTTTCTTGAAGGAGCACTGAATTTTGTCAGGACAAGTGGAAGCTGCCTACTTTCTGCTGTATGTCCAGTATTTTGGTCACTCTCCCTTTTTGGCAAGGTAGACATGGACGTTGGGGTGTGATAGAGCTTTCTTTGCCAATTTCTGTCTATCAGGTCTGGCACAATGAGCAGTCTGAGCTGAGATATTTTTGGCTGACAGTGTTCCAACGTGCAATGCATGGCGCAATTTACTTGGCTTTGCTTCTTCCCACAGAAATTAACAAAATCCATACAATGCTTCTTGCCTGTCAGGAAGCTATACTCTGCATTAATCTCTCATTCAGGAGACAGGCTGTGTGACAGAGAAGATTAATCCTAACCACAGATAGCACTTCCTGTCTTTAAATAGTTTTGGTAGATAAGTAACTTCTATAATGAAACGCTATCCCACAGCTGGGTTTTGGTGTAAGCCAGGAACTTTTGAGTTTTAATTCTGGCTTTCAGACAAAATCTCTTGGTGGATAAAAGTACGTAGAAGCCTGGTTTTGGTTTTTTGTGATTTTTTGATGGAGAAGGTACATGCTCAGATTTCTTCACACTCATCGAAAGTTCCAGCTCTTCAGCACAAATGCATCCTGCTTCTCTTGCTACTTCTTTTCCTATAACCTAGTCATAGAGTTTTCCCTGCAGATGTATTGAAAGAATAAATTACCCGATGTCAGAAAGATGCAGGTCATGGCTTGAGGCAGATTCAGTCATGCAGAGTGCTCTGAGGTTGCTCTAGGGAGCCTGCATTGTTATCATGGTCCCCACTAGTACTCAGTATTTACTTGTAAAATGTACCCAGCAGACCTCATTCTTGAATCTGGGTCACACCAACATTCACTGCTACTCATGGGTAAGATCTGGTCCAAAACCCATTAAAATCAGAAGGTCTTTCCTGTGTTAGGTGGGTTGGAGTCCAGGCTTTGGAGGATGCAAAATCTTCATCTCTAGAACATAAAGGACCATACCATAGGCACTGTCCAAACGATATTTTAAAAATAGGGTTCATACTCCTGCAATCTCTTGGCAGTACTTGCTATTTAAATCACTTTTCAAACCCTGCAGAAATAGACCCTGCATTATAGTGATTTTCCTCAGATTCCTTCCCCCAGACAAATCAGGGAGAGCAGGCTGTGACGACCAGGACTCGGTGTTGGGGCAGAAATAAATGGAAACAGAAAATGTTGTGTGTAGGAATCTCATGCTTACAAGGACATTTCAAAATAAGGATTGGTGATGAGGTAAATTCTTTGAAAGAACTTGTATTTGTTTAAGGGACCTTTTCTATTCTAGCATGCAAAATAATAGGCTACATGCTGGAAGTTCATACTAAAGATTGTTGTGCAGATGCAGGAGTACCACTGAGACTCCAGAAACGCTGTGACTGCAATTTTAACTTAAACTAGCACCAAATGATGATCTCCATATCCCTGTGGCTGTGCTTCTGCTTCTGCTGGGCCCTGAGCCAGCTACACAACACTGCAGAGACTTGCCTGGGTCCTACACTGCTGGTACCTACACTACCTTATTAAACACAGGCCAAAGTATCAAGCAAAGATGGGTTTCTGCATCCATAAAACTGGTAGCTATGAGCAGAGCTGTGTGTAATGCTCTGATGAATGTTTGAAATAATAACCCAATATTCTTCCTCAATGGTGAGAGAATGGATTCTATGGTGGTGACTGTCAAGCAGCGTTGTGGCTACTAGCACTGTCTTCTAATGCCCCATGTGACAAACAGAAAGATGAAGCCAAGTTCCACCCTGTGGTATAATGATTTTTCCTGGTGCAAATGCAGGAACAAAGACTTCAATGACTGAAGCAAAGTGGTCCTTGGCCCTTTTTCAGAACTGAGTGGGAAATATGAACCAGTGCCTCTGTACCCTCAAGAGGAGCCAATCACTATAGTAATGGTTAACTAAAAAAGCAGATCACCTGTTTAGCCTCCCAGGCCAAGCATGAGAAGCAAGTAAGGTTTCTAATTCATGGATTAGATGCAGGGAAACTCCTTTATCTGTGTTTGCTTTTGACTAGGTCTTTACTGGCAAAGGGCTTGGGCAATGTGATTGAATGACTATGCCAGTTCAGTCCTGCCTGTGAGCAGGTGTTCAAGGTGATTTCCCCCAAACCCTCAGTCTTCCCCCACTTGGAAGTCCAGACAGCAGGGCTTCAGAGCACTAAGGCTCCAGGCACCCAGCTCTTTGCAGAGAGCAGTGGTACTTCTGCCCAGGGTAGAAACTGCGCAGCCAATTTTCTGCTTTTTTTGATTCTTTCTTTTAAACCAAATGGACCAAACAGCACTTTGATAACAATTGCATTCAAATTTAACGGAAATGCTGACTGTTAGCGCTAATATCCATGAATAACATTGTTCTGTAAAAAGGGTTCGTTGTAAAAAGGGTTAGTTGTAAAAAGGGTTTCCAAGAAGAGTCCTCAAACCAAGTTTATTGGTTAGCGGCATAGGCTACAGCTAAGGTATCTCAGTATATGGGTAATGTTTTTTGAGGCAGTGGGGGGTCAGCATAGGAATCATTTACCTTAGTTAACTGTAACCTCTAGCACTAGATCAGACATCCTACTTAAAAATCGGCTTTAGATACTCTGACTTTCAACTCTAGTAGTTGAAATTTAAGCTCCAAATATTTAAATCCCCAAATATAAGTGTCCTGGTTTTCCAAGGTGTTAAGCATATGCAATGCCTATTGATTTCAATGAGAATGTCAACCATTTTGGAAAACTAGGCCATTGCATCTAGTCATTGATACATAGATTCTTAACTTCAAGCAGCCAGATTGGAAACCTTTTCTAGCTTTATGCGGTTCTGCTTCAGCTTCAGCAGAAACTCACTTTCATGAACTGAACCCTTAAGCACCCTTGGGTTACCCCCTTCCAGCCCTATCTTCCATGATGTGGTAAGTATTCATTTAAGACTGATTTTGAAGGAGAAAACAACACCACCACATAAATTTAAAATACTACTTGAGCGACCTTATTTTTATACAACAATTAATACTGGACAGAAAGGAATTTGTGCTACAGAAGTGTTCTCTTTAGTACAGATTACACTTTCTAGTGGGAAAGGCAAAGTTAAATACATAGTCAAGTTGAATACAAACACTGGTTTCCAGCTATATTTGGACTGCATCACAAACTAAATAATACTAGAAAAATTAAAATGAACACTGCTTCTTTGCTGTACTCTAGATTTATTGTGCTAATCCCACGTGACACTTGACCAGAAAGGAACAGGAATGGATGTAGCAGGAAACTATGTGCCAGGTCTGTGCTAGCTTGAATCTACCAACTGTTCAAAAATAGTCCCACTGCAGTGACAACTAATGCAAAGGAAAATAAATATGCTTAACCCGTGTAGCTTACACTAGCTCAGCATTAGCCACAGTGACCAAAATACTTTCCTCCAAGGACACTCACTTATATGTTAGAGTTATAAATGTTGTCAAAATTTCCTTTCTCTGACTGATACTCATATAATGGCACAGTCTTTCAGTGGAATTAGCCTTAGTCTTAGACTTCCAGAGAGAATTAGCAGCACGTGTTGTTTGCATATATCTCATTGCCACCTGTGGATTCTTTAGGTTCAAAGGAGGCAGCAAATACATCCACACTTAGGGACCCATTTGGATCTTGAAATCTTTAAGTGGGAAGCACCTGTAGAAGGTTGCAAACAGGCTGAACCTTCACACTGAAGTGAATGATGTATATTAAGCTGTCCAAAAATGGGTCAAAAGAAATGGCAAATTGATTAGACATACCTTACAGAGAGCAAGGATAAGATGGGGACAGAGAGGTGGGGTTAGGGATGTTTTGGAGACCAAAGGATATAGTAGAAGGAGAATTATCTTTTTTGAAAGGAGGACATTTGTTTCCAAGGGATAAATCTGAGCTTCAATACATAGACTGTTCTGCACACAACTTTTTGAGCAGCAGTTATTCAGGCTCTGGGTACATTCTTACCTGGAAGAGAAGTTATGCTTCTTCCTTCAGTATGCCCCAGGATCCTTGTGAGTCCACTGTCACACTCTGAAAGGTGGAACTGCACAGGAGCAGTCAGATGAGTAGTGAGTAGGCAACAGCAGTTCTGCTATCAGCTGCTTAACACAAGGCATTGCCAGGTTACTCAGTGAAAGGGAAGTCTAGAACAACAGTGATGTGGGCTTGGCATGCTGAGAATCTGGTTGCAATCTGACACTTGTATTTAGTGGCAAGATTTCTATTTAGCTAGCTAAAATTGTTTACAGTGGTGTGAGAATAGCTCAGAACGCCCATTTTCCTGACTTTTCAGACACAGCCATAATGTTTTAAACACAGGTGTTGGGCTCGGTCTCATGTCTTTGACAATGTACACAACGAACCCATGACATAGTCATAGCTAGATCCTAAGTAAACCTGTACAATAAACATGCCCAAGCAAACAAAAGACAAGGAACATATGGGGTGCTGCTGGGGCTGGTTTCTGCTTGGTTGTAAAATAAAACCCAAAGTGAGCACCACTCATAAACTATTTAAAGGAGACACAGCTGCAGTTTGAGTCTTCACTTCCCCAGCCTGGCCCAGCTGCACAGACTCCACTCACCACTGTTTTTTGCCTATGGTAGAGGAGAATTTCTCAGGAAGCAGCCAGTGCATTAAGAGCCTTGCCACATCCAGTGCATTAAGAGCCTTCCACATTCTCCTGCAGCTGCAAGGGGCCTGGCACGCCCCCTCAATCCCCTGCTCTGCAGTCCTAACAGAGGAGACATGCAGACATGCTACAGCAGGCATGCAGCCCAGCTTACAGCTGTGACCCCCACTGCCACCACAACACAACCTGCTTTGGGGATGGGCCTGCAGCTGCAGCCCAGATCCCATTTCTGGTGAGACTTGAGCACACCTGTCACCTTCAATGTTCTCCAATGCATTTGTAAATCAGCAGGGGTAAGCCCCTAAAAGACCAGGCTTCTCTTGTACCATTTATTACTGTACTGTAACAGAACTCAGTCTCCTGTGCAAAAAATTTTGTCCTGATGGGAAAAGATGGATGGAGCTATTTGGAGCTGCTGAAGCAGCCCTGCAGGAGCTGTCACTCTGGCCAGGTAGCTCAGTAGCTGAGGGTCTCCAGGCTGGCCACATTAACCAGATCAGCTGCCCACTGTGTCTGAGGGCACCAGGTGTACTGCTCTCACACTGGCTGTTAGGGCAGCCAGTCTGTTGTACAGCTGATGCAGCCTGGATCTGTGGGATTTGCTGCCTGCTGTCTGAGTCAGTATTGACAGCACAGGCAGCAGTAGGGGTGTGGTAACCCAGGTCCTGCCTCTGCTCTCAGTGCTTGTTTATGCCAGATACTCACACATATGTGACAGGGGACATATGTTTTACTAAAGAGCTGAAATGAGTTTTTACACAATGAAAAAAGTGGAAAAATATCCTGTGGAGGAAATGGGAAAGGAAGGACAAGAATAGCAAAAATAAAAACAGGCAGTTGCACACAGATTTTGTGCACTGTAAGCATTGGCAGATTGCTACTAAAGACATTTGTATTCCTACTGGTTGCTTTGGTGGTTATAAGCTTTACAGGTGTCAAAATGGAGTGCATATGGAAGAGGTTTGTAAGGGACCGTGCAGTGGCCTCATAGATTGGTCCAGAGAGTTTATTTGAGAACACAAAGGAGAAGATAGCTTGTAGTTATAGGAGGACAACTGGTCAGTAGGAGTGGAAGAGGTGGTTAGATTTTTATTAGTTTTACAAGAGTTTGAAGCTCATGTGATGAGGGTGTACTGGGCTGGGCAAATTGGTTAACATTAATGGGCCTCTGGGAGGATCTGGAGGCCCTGGAGGGAGTAACTACAGCAGAACCACCTAGCATACAAACATACACACAGCTCAAGAAAGAGAAGTGCCAGTAAGGTGCTTCCAAGGTGACCAGAAGAACTCACAGAGGTTGGTCAGCATGAACTGGGCTACACTAGCTAAATACAAAACCATAGAGTTGCTGGGGGACCATGGGCTCTGTCCTTTGATGCTATTTTCACACTGTGTTATCCAGTTTGTTACTAGTTGCCATGTACATTAGATGCTGCAAGTTTTTAGTATCTGTTTTAAGCTTAGTTGTCAAGTAAATAATCAGGAAAATCATGGAGTTTAAATCTAATTTCACAAACAACTTTTTAAAATGAATGTATAGATGCTTCTGATTGGAAATCTGTCACTTCAGTGTGGGTTTATGAGCTTTCCAGTCGCATTTATAAAAAGATGTTTAATAAGAGGGCAGCACCCAGTAGTGTGACTTACAGAAAACCTACCTGAGATAACATGAGTCAAAAGAATGCACTGGGTCTTCTCTTTCTCTACATGTATACATTGATACAGTACAAGTGAAAAATGAGTTTCAAGATTTGAATAAAAGACAAGGTACCTTTCACTTAGTATAATTTTGCAGGATTTGCCTCATAACCTGTGAAACTTTATGCCTTTTAGTTCCTTCCTCAGAAAGCTTGTCCACACAGACTTAGAAGTAATCCCCTAATGAGCAATATAAGTGTGGTAGAGTAAGATGGAGGGGGATTTTATTTTCAGCTTTCTTAACACCATATGTTCACTTAATCCCACTCTTCATTTAGTTAAAGGTAATCCCTGAGTACTTGAGAACAAATTACATGCAAACATACATTATGTGTACGGGTGATCTGTATATAACTCTGCACACGTCTTAGAGAAATCCCACTGATAGCTAAGAAAGTTGAATTTTCCTATACAGATGTTCCCAAGTGTACCTCAAAAGTACACATTAAGAATCAAGAAGGAAATTTTCTCTGAAGGAATTACTCTTGAGGATTGCTTGGATTTTTTGCTCATCAAATCTTGAATAAAAATCTTCAAAGTTATTCTGAAGTGCCATTTCATTTTTCCTACCTTATCACTAAAATTATTCAAAAAATCATTACACCTCTCTCTGATAAGTCCAGAAGCATCGCAGACCACATTAAACATGACAAAATGTTTATTTTCCACTTTTCAGTTCAGAATTGGAGTTTTAAAATAAATTGTAGAAGTTTCAAAGTACAGTGATAAAAATGCTGAAATTTACTGTTCAAAAATCTACTGTCCAATTATCTACAGCTGTTCAAAAAAAGAATCTGAAACTTCCCACAACTATTTTCAGTCACTCACTGAAAGAACAACTGCACCAATTTAAACTACTTCCTTTAAAAAATGTTAACAGTCCAGCCAATGTCACTTAAGCAGTCAAGACAGAAATTCCAGTAATTCCTAATGTATAATTTACAAGATATATGTCAAATATTTCATATATGCATAAAAGTGACAGGAAAAAAAAGTTCTGCTCTGTAAATATTTGGTACAGTAAATAACTTCTGGTACAGAACTTCTGGAGAAAGCTGTACTTTCTACCTAGTCTTGCAAATAAATTAGTGCCAGCTGTCTCCTGAAATGAAAAGTCTATTTGAGCAGGTCACTTTCCAGGATGAGATCTGAGGACAAGATGTGGCTGAAGATATTTGGGGAAGAACAGCTAATAGTGACTGGTAAAACAAACCACTGCCAGTACTGAGTATACCAGAGATGTGTCAGTCTGTCTCCAGAAAATGTGTCACATTGCTGCAGTGCCTCCACACAAAGCTCCCCCTGCAATTATGGCCAGTGCACAAATGGGTTTGACTGAATTTTCCTCTGTAAAGAAAAGAAAATAAATATAGTCTTTTGGATTTTCACAGAGATCTTTTTTGAAGATCCAAAATTCAGTTCTCTCTCAGGCAGCACTGTAACTGATAACTCTATTTTATTGCACATTGATAAAATAATTTACACTTTAAGAATTATTAAATCAGATCTAGCAGGTAATTATTCTGTAATGAGCATTAACTGCATATAAAATATTTGGTGTGGAAGGACATTTCAACATTTTCAACATTTACATTAAAATGCCCTTTTTCTACCTCAGTAAGCAAAAGATGTCACTTCTGAAGTGAGACAAATTTTCAGTGTAAACTGAGAAATGTTGTCATAGAGGAAGCAAAAATAGGTTAAAAGCAATCTGACAGGTAAATGACTACTTGTTGCTTTTTTTATGCCTTACTCTGTAACAGTAACATAGATAATATGAACTCCAAAGATCTTCTGAGAAGTGCTTTCCAGCCTGACCCAGAGAAATGCCTAATACAGACCCCTGGGTTATCCTGGGGCTCTTCCAGTTTGGTATCAAGCACAACTTTTATACCTAAAGAGTCAGAATAGTCATATCAAGAAGGTCATTGCAAGAAGAGAAAAACTTTTCAGGAAAAATTTGAATCACAGAGTAGCAAAGAGAAACAAACCGAGTTTCTTTTCCTATCCCACTCTGCCACTCCCCTCCCTCAGTATTTTAAACATACTGTGGACTTGATTCTTTTATGTAAAGCAGTGGTTCTCAAGACTGCAAAACTTCTGGTATTCTGCTGTCATTTCACTATGATGTTAATGACCAAACCTCTGCCATTACACCATAGCAATGGGATCTTTTGAAGTGGTGATGTTTGCCACTATGCTTAAAATTCTAGTGTTGTTTGAATAAATGTATGGAAAAGAATCACTATTTGTATTTTAAGTTAATAATGTGCCAGAACCTCAGCATTTTTTTATGAATGAGTAATCTCATAGTTTTCAGAGACAGCTAAAGACTGTATTTATTTGTAGAGGTGTTTGCAAAATTGTTGCCATAGCTTTGGTTCCTTTTTTTAGACCACAGTTACCCTGTAGTGACCTCTCCAAAAACTGACCATAACAGAGACAATGTCTCTGTCCTCTACTTTAGCATTTGTTTACATCATCCCTCCTCCTGGTGTTTACACTTCATTCCAGTTCATGTCACCTTTTCTTCCCCATGTTAATAGCCATTTTCCAATGCATCTTCACCACTGAAATTTCTTCCTCTTGGTTTTGAAGGTACAGTTGGATAGAAAAGTATTGGTTCTCCTGTCTCCAGGAAGATGATGAAAAACCTTGCTTTACAAATAGCTAGTGCATCTACTGTGATTGGGACCCCCACTGACATTATTTTCCCTTGTAATCATATTAAGTGAGCTGACGGAAAAAGAAGGGCAGCAAGAGAGTATTAATAGATTCTTGCAGAGCATGATAGATCTTAAGGCCTGTAACTGTGCTGCTGAAAATCACTCATTTATTTGCCTTTCAGTAACAGTCTCTAGAAATAGAAGTATTTTACATTATTTTGTTCCTAAGGATATAAAAATACATACATTCTAATTGCACTTTGGAGAAGGAAAATTAATAAAGACAACTGCGCCATTCCCCATTAGTGGAAATGCCTGCAGTTAACCTGCCTCAAGCACTTTCAATATCACTGAATCCCTTGGGTGGGATTTTCCAAAGTGCCAGCATTAGCTCAGCCCTGCTCCCATTAAAATCAATTACTGACTTCAGCCTGGGAGGAGAGTCCAGAGAGTCCCTGTGGTGCCCTGTATGTAGGAAGATCCTAATCTGTGTGTGTGTTGTTCCTTCCCTATTTTTATGTGCATGGCTGCACAGGTGCTCTGATACATTCATGAGGGCCAGGGTTTGCCTCAGAGGACTTAAGAAGGAACCAGAAAGTTAACTGTGCGGAATAAAGAGTAATGGAGGGTAGCAGAGATCGTGGAGGCAAGGCAAACTTCACAGAAGATGAAATTTCATCAAGTGTATAGTGAAGTCCTCTAATTGCAGCCTCTATGCCCCAATTCATAGAGTAAAACCTTCCAGAACATGTTTTCAGTATGATTTCACACAGTATATTTTCTGTCTATGGAATCCAATTGTCATGGGCAGTCATCAAGGCAAAGAGTTTAGTAGAATTAAAAAAGGGATTTAAGAAGCTTTTTGAGCAAAGACAACATTTGCAGCTGTATGCACCAGATTACAACAATGCAGGGGACAAACAAGCTTCCTGCTTCAGCAGCATAAGCTGATTGCTTTGAGGGTCAAGAAGAAATGTTTTTTTGGCATGTGGTAGCCATGCTGATTGATTGAGATATGTGATGGGGTGGTTTGAGTCTTCATTAAAAGGACTGATAATGATAATGAATGCTATAGATAATTTGCTAGTCTGCAATGCTGACATTGCATAGAAAGAGTATCAATATAAGTCTGTAATGAAGTCCCCTCTCAAGCAAGGGACTGATTTGGCATTGATGAGAGCAGAATTCAGACCTTGGCTATGAACAAGGTTTCCTTTCTGGCTCTCAGGAAGAAGCTTAGTCTCTCATCACCTGAGAAAGATAATGAACATTTCTCTAGTTCTTAGAGGTGGAATGAAGGGAAAGTGCATAAAGAAAAGAGTGGTTATATTTTCATCCACAGACATTCTGTGCTTTGGATTCAGAGCTTTCATCCCACTGTAATTCAGGAGTACTTCAGCTGGAAATTAGCCAAGAGTTTTGTCATTTACACTGATTAAATGAGTCCAGAAAACAGTGCTTTCATTCCAGTGTTTGTGCTGGTGCTCCTCTGAACTTGTTCCCCCATGCAAATAGCAGCAGCTTTCCCACCAAACAGTAGCCCTGAGAAAGCTTAGTGGCCTTAACCTAGAACATGAGGAGTTTCTGCAAAGGATTATGTATCACGCTGGCTGGCTTGAAACCCCAGAAGCTCCTGTCCAAGTCTGCATTCCTATTACAGGCTACTGCTGTCATCATACCAGTGGCTGCAACATCAGAACCCCTTCAAGACATCCTTGTTTATGAACAGTAGATAAGATCTGAGAGAAGACATTTTTAATGTAAGTCTGGGTGAGCTGAATTATTGATGTTAATGGCTATGGGTGCTATACCTGTTGCTAAGAAATACTGTAATACTTTGTCAGAATTCCCATTTGGAAATGCCATTATAGCTAGAGTAGCAGCAATGGATACAATGAGCAAGCTATTGATTAGCAAGCTATTGATGAACAGGAAAGGCTTTGTAATGATTTTGTGCCTTGAACACTGTAGCTGGCAAAAGAAATTCATAAAGAAGCAGGTGAAAAGAGTCAGACTTCTCCTTGCTAGAGCTGGTAGACGTCATAGGTGCTTGAGGTTCCATGATGGTATAGTTGCATGGATACAGAGATGTACCTATATATGCACACACATACATAGTTTTGATTGACAGTCTGGGTCAGACCCAGCAGGTCTTCACCAAAATGTGAAATTTCTACTGCACAAGTCATTGAGCTTTCTTAGGTCCAACAAAGCAATCAAGATGAGAGTTTTTTGTTAATTTTGAGCTCTCATATTTCCCTTGTTTGGTGTGTCCTTCATGGAAGTTCTCCCAACTGTCTAATGATCCAGAAGCCTATGTAACCTATATAACCGTCACTTATTTATGTTTTCTTATTCAGAATTATTTAAAAACAGAAAATAAAACCTCTGAAGGATTCAAAATTAGGCTCAGCTGCCAACAGTGCTTAGCTATAAGTAAAATTTAGATTAATAAACAGCATTTGGGGAGAAGAAAGGGCCAATAACCATGGGATTGTTGCCCTGATTTAAAAAATGATCCATTTTATCCCTTTCTATTTCAATGCAGATATACATTTAAGCCAACCTTTTAACCTACTCAAAAGATTTCACTTATTTTTTTAACTCGTTACCTCTTAATTTCATTGGCAGATGTATATTTCCTGTACTACTTTGAAAACCTTACCCAACATCTGCTGCCGGTATGTACTATTTCCTTGGCCTGGGGGATGATTTTACATTAGTAACTTATGTCTGTAATTGGATAGTGGTTCTGGAGGATGCACACAAATCCAATATGGTCCTCAAGCTTAAAATGGTCTAGCTCTGATCTCTACCCTACATCATATCAACTCTGTTGTCTATTGTCTGCTCAGGCTCAGGGACAACTTAGCAAGTTTAATATAAGGGAATAATATTTCAACATGCCAAAAGCAGAGTTTGCAGTAGTCAGCTGCAGCCTCTTTTTCCATTTGAGAGAATTTCATAGCTGAGAGTATGAAGCTTTTCATACTTCATGGCTGTGCAGTTCCTGAGCTGCAGTGGTGCAGAACGTGAGGCTTGGCAGTGCTTCTGTTCTGGGTCAGCTGCCACGGAGCTGCCATACAGAACCTGGCCATGGCATGCCCAAGTTGCTCCTCGCATTGCCCGTGCACTCCCTGTGCTTCCTCTGGCCATCTCAAGCCTGCTTCTGGGGGAGGTGTTGTCATTCTAATCCCTTCAGGGTCATGGAGGATCAGTAGGAAAGTGTGGTGGGATTAATACAACCTCCAGATGAAGTTTAACCTGCTGATAACATCAGATTCATAGTCTCTGCCAGCTGACTCTCACTGCTGATACGCAGCAAGTGCAGAACAGCATTGAAAACTGAAGTACTTATCATTGTTATTAAATAATGTGAGACCAGACACCTCTTAATTGTGGAACTTCATGAACTATGAAGCAATGTATCAGTAGCAGTCTAGAATTTGGAATGGTTGGATTAAAAATATTTTATTTGCAACTCCAGAAGACTATTGTAGTCTCTTGGTCTCATGCATGAATGCATGTATTTTTATTCCCTATTGAAAATTTATATATTTCTGCACCCATAACTTTGATCTTGTCTGGGATGTTGTTAATTGGCAACATTTTATTATATTGTCCAGAATCTGTAAGTGATTACATGTTAAGGTGAATTTATATAGCAAAGATTTTAGATGTCAGAATTATATCGGCGAACTTTATTTTTTAAATTATTTAATTGTATCTACACATGAAAATAATTTTCTCCATGTACTAGCTTGTATTTTAAACACATCTCCATGTTGCTGTTGACCTAGCTTGTAATCTCATTGTTAAATTAGTATTTACAGCAGTAAAACAACAAGCGTCATTTTTCATAATTGTTCACATTTATGGAAAATACTGTACTTTAACTGACTGAAGTTTTCTGCCTGTCAAATACTGACAGATAAACGCTGATGTAAAACATGCCTGTGCTCTGTCACAGGAGAGCGGTTGTAGCACAGGGGAGAAGCACGCTCCTGGAGGGAGGCAGCGTGGATGCCACCTCTCCTGCGCTGTAGCTTGGAGCCCCAAGGCAATAAACTGTATTTAAGCGAATCTCCCCTCCTATAGCACTACTTGCAGTAGCAAGCAATACGTTTATCCCATTTTGTAAATAACTTTAAAAATGGTGATCTCAGCCCTGAAGCTGTGGTAGGATGAGAAACGGGGGCAAACTCTCCGCCAGGGCAAAGAGTAGCGAGGCGGCGCGGTCCGATGCTGGCCGAGGGTCCGCGGGACACGCGACCGAGGATTTCGGTAGGGTTTGGCAATTTGCTGACAACAGAAACCTTCGGTGATCGGAACAGAGAACGTCCCGCAGCGCCTTTACCTGCGGACAGAACCGCAGCCCCAAGCTCCCTGGAGCGCGGGCAGCGCCCGCCGAGAGCGCGACAGGCACCGCCCGGCGCGGGCGGACCCGNACCGCCCGGCGCGGGCGGACCCGCTCAGCGGGCAATGGCACCGCAGGGATCGATCGGCAGCGGCGGATCGGCACCGCGGGGATCGATGGGCTCCGTGGGGATCGGCAGCGGCGGATCGGCACCGCGGGGATCGATGGGCTCCGCGGGCGCCAGCCGCCCCTCGTGCGCCCAACGGCCCC